>SJYT01068666.1:71361-110558 GCA_006410635.1 Cephalophus harveyi | reverse complement strand
GGTGGGGGGGATTGGGGGTGGAGGGTTCTGGAAGCTACAGCAAGGTTGGCTCCCGTTTCCTTTAGTGATGCATACACCAGCCTCTCAACAGGAAAAGAGAGGACTTCTAAAGACCCCAGGACACTTGCTCTTACAAGCGGAAAAAGAAAGAGAAAACTGAAATGAAGAAGATGTGATCTGTATTAATTTCCTATGGCTGCTGCAACAAATCACCACATACTCCATGGCTTAAACAATACAAATATAGTATGTTACCATTCTGAAGGTCAGAAATCCAAAATGTATCTCACTGGGCTAAAACAAAGGTGTTAGCAGGCCCTGTTCTTTTCTGGGGGCTCTAAAGTAAAATCTGTTTTCTTGCCTTTTGAACTTGAAGAGAATTCCTATATTCTTTGGCCAATGATCCTCTTCCATCTTCCAAGTTAGTAATGGCTGGTCAGTAATCTCTCATTACACCTGCTCTCTCTCTGAGTGTGAATTTCTGCTTCCCTCTTTTTGGGGCTTCCTTGGTGGCTCAGATGGTCAGGAGTCTGCCTGCAATGCAGGATACACAGGTTGGATCCCTGGGTCGGGAAGATCCCCTGGAGAAGGAAATGGCAACCCATGCCAGTATCCTTGCCTGGAGAATTCCATGGACAGAGGAGCCTGGCAGGCTGCAGGCCATGGGGTCGCAATGAGTCAGACACAACTGAGCAACTAACACACACCTTCCACATGTCAAGGTCCTTATGATTATATCAGACCCACTTGCATAATCTAGGGTCATCTCTCTGTTATTATTAATAAATCAGTTAGTCAGGGGCTCCCCTCGTGGTCCAGTGGTTAAGAATCCATTTTCCAATATAGAGGACACAGGTTTGATCCTTGGTCAGGGAACTAAGATTACTGCGTGAGTGGGGCAACTAAGTCCACGTGCTACAGCTACAGAGAAGCCCGCATGCTGCAAGCAAGACTCCCAGCTAAGACTTGCCATAGCCAAAACATAGATATATTTTTTAAATAAAAATAAATCAGTTAATTAGTCACCTTTATTCCATCTGCTACCTTAATTCTCAGTTGCCATGTACTATAACATAATCACAGGTTCTGGTAATTGGGGTGTGGAGATCTTTGGGGGAGACATTATCCTGTCAACCACCCCACTCCTGATCCATGTGTGTGCTGTCTGCCTCCCCACTGGCTCTGTAAGTGCTGGAAGCTTTACCCCCCACTGTTGTCTTCCCAGCATCTAGAACAGCGCTAGTCTCAGAGCAAATTCCCAACAAGTGTTTGTTGGAATATGTTAAACATCTTCTGAGTATCCATGCAGTGACTAAGAGCAATTAACCTCAAGAAATCTTTCTCATATAACATGAAGTATTAGTCACTCAGTCGAGTCTGACTCTGAGACCCCATTGGAATTCTCCAGGCAAGAATATTGGGGTGGGTTGCCATTTCCTCTTCCAGTGGATCTTCCCAACCCAGGGATCAAACCTGTGCCTCTTACATCTCGTGGACTGGCTGGAGGATTCTTGACCACTAGGGCCACCTGGGATGAACCATCAACCTGAGTGAATCTCACAAAGAGCGCTGAGCAAAAGAGAGTGTGCACAGTCTGATATGGTGTGAAAATGTGAAAAACAAAATGATATATTATTTAGGTACACAAACATAGTTAGAAAAAATATGGCAAAATGCATGGAATTAATAAACATATACCACACTTGGGGTGGGGGAAGGATGGATCAGGGAAAGGAACACATGAGGTTTTGATCATATCGATGATGCTTTATTTCTTAGGCAGTGTGCTCGGCACCAGCTATTCCTTATGTTATTATGCACACTATTATGTTTTACTTCATAATACTTTTAATTGAGAGAATCATTACTAATAAGAAATGTTTATTGTGATCAACCATTCATCTTTAGCTTTGATACTGTTTGAATTTTTACAACGTCATTTTTTAATTTTAAAAAAAAAAGCTAATTTGCTTTATTATTGGAGTATAATGCTTTACAATGTTGTGTTAGTTTCTGCTGTATGAAGAAGTGAATCAGTTATATGAATACATATACCCCTTCCCTCTTCCACCTCCCAAACCAAACCTCCATCCCACCCATCTAGGTCACCTCAGAGCAACGATCTGAGCCCCCTGTGCTTGATAGCAGGTTCCCACTTGTTGTTCAGTTGCTCAGTCATGTCCAACTCTTTTCAACCCCATGGACTGCAGCACACCAGGCTTCCTTGTCCTTCAGCATCTCCCGGAGTCTGCACAAACTCATGTCTATTGAGTCGGTGATGCCATCCAACCATCTCATCCTTTGTCATCCTTCTCCTCCTGCCTCCAATCTTTCTCGGCATCAAGGTCTTTTCCAATCAGTTGGCTCTTCGTATCGGTGGCCAAAATATTGGAGCTTCAGCTTCAGCATCAGTCCTTTCAATGAATATTCCGGGTTGATCTCCCTGCTGTCCAAGAAACCCTCAAGAGTCTTCTCCTGCATCACAGTTCGAAAGCACCCATTCTTCAGCACTCAGCGTTTTTCACGGTTCCCACTATCTATCTCTTTTACACAAGGTAGTGTATGTGTGTTATTTTTGAAATGTATAAAAGAAAAAGAAGATATGAGAGGGCACGATAGTGGTTATGCTTGAGAAGGAGGAAGTAGTTTATTGGGAAGGGACACACAAGGGCTCCTGGATGTCAGAAATGTTCTTTTTTACTAGCCAGGTAATGGTTTAACAAATGTTTGCTTTGTGATATTTCATTAAGCTGTGAGTGTGTTTTTTTTACCCTTATCTGAATGTGTGTTATACATCATAAAATAAATGCATTAAGGTCTTAATGAATAAACAAAAAGCAGAAGGGACAGCTAAGGCATTTGGGAAAGAGTTTCAGCCTCTTGCTTTCAGCTGGGGCCACACCATCACAGTCCACTCAGCAGGTTACACGCCCCTACATAGGCTGCAGGCACCAGGTTAAACTATGGGTCATTCACGACCTTTTAAATCAGATCTCTGAGCACACCCCAGCCTCTAGCATCCTCATTGGAGTGACTTTTGTCAAATGGCTGTCTGCATCACAGGAGCCCAGAAAAACACTGCCATATGGCAAGGCTCTTTAAGTGGCAAAGCCTGAGGCACTGAGAGAGAAAATGAGATTCCAAGAACCACTTAAGAGCGTATCCATTTTTTGGGGGGGTGGGGGGGATTGGGGGTGGAGGGTTCTGGAAGCTACAGCAAGGTTGGCTCCCGTTTCCTTTAGTGATGCATACACCAGCCTCTCAACAGGAAAAGAGAGGACTTCTAAAGACCCCAGGACACTTGCTCTTACAAGCGGAAAAAGAAAGAGAAAACTGAAATGAAGAAGATGTGATCTGTATTAATTTCCTATGGCTGCTGCAACAAATCACCACATACTCCATGGCTTAAACAATACAAATATAGTATGTTACCATTCTGAAGGTCAGAAATCCAAAATGTATCTCACTGGGCTAAAACAAAGGTGTTAGCAGGCCCTGTTCTTTTCTGGGGGCTCTAAAGTAAAATCTGTTTTCTTGCCTTTTGAACTTGAAGAGAATTCCTATATTCTTTGGCCAATGATCCTCTTCCATCTTCCAAGTTAGTAATGGCTGGTCAGTAATCTCTCATTACACCTGCTCTCTCTCTGAGTGTGAATTTCTGCTTCCCTCTTTTTGGGGCTTCCTTGGTGGCTCAGATGGTCAGGAGTCTGCCTGCAATGCAGGATACACAGGTTGGATCCCTGGGTCGGGAAGATCCCCTGGAGAAGGAAATGGCAACCCATGCCAGTATCCTTGCCTGGAGAATTCCATGGACAGAGGAGCCTGGCAGGCTGCAGGCCATGGGGTCGCAATGAGTCAGACACAACTGAGCAACTAACACACACCTTCCACATGTCAAGGTCCTTATGATTATATCAGACCCACTTGCATAATCTAGGGTCATCTCTCTGTTATTATTAATAAATCAGTTAGTCAGGGGCTCCCCTCGTGGTCCAGTGGTTAAGAATCCATTTTCCAATATAGAGGACACAGGTTTGATCCTTGGTCAGGGAACTAAGATTACTGCGTGAGTGGGGCAACTAAGTCCACGTGCTACAGCTACAGAGAAGCCCGCATGCTGCAAGCAAGACTCCCAGCTAAGACTTGCCATAGCCAAAACATAGATATATTTTTTAAATAAAAATAAATCAGTTAATTAGTCACCTTTATTCCATCTGCTACCTTAATTCTCAGTTGCCATGTACTATAACATAATCACAGGTTCTGGTAATTGGGGTGTGGAGATCTTTGGGGGAGACATTATCCTGTCAACCACCCCACTCCTGATCCATGTGTGTGCTGTCTGCCTCCCCACTGGCTCTGTAAGTGCTGGAAGCTTTACCCCCCACTGTTGTCTTCCCAGCATCTAGAACAGCGCTAGTCTCAGAGCAAATTCCCAACAAGTGTTTGTTGGAATATGTTAAACATCTTCTGAGTATCCATGCAGTGACTAAGAGCAATTAACCTCAAGAAATCTTTCTCATATAACATGAAGTATTAGTCACTCAGTCGAGTCTGACTCTGAGACCCCATGGAATTCTCCAGGCAAGAATACTGGAGTGGGTAGCCATTCCCTTCTCCAGGGGATCTTCCTGACCCAGGGATAGAACTCAGGTCTCTCTCATTGCAGGCAGATTCTTTACCATCTGAGCCTTCAAGGAAGCCCATCATATAACATAAATGTGCTTGTATGTGAATGCACATGGATCAGATGAAAGTCAGAGGAATAACAGTGGACGGGAGGAAAAAGAGAAACTTCCCGTGGAAACTTCAGAGCCTTCAACAACCAACTTTCAGGTTAATTTAGCACTTATGGGGGCATTGCCCTAGGGCAGACATGGTACCTAGGAAAATAGGGGAGACTTTCTCTTTTCTGGCTGTGCCGGGTCTTCATCGTGCCGTGGGCTTTTCTCTAGTTGTGGTGTGCGGGCTTTCATTGCAGTGGCTTCTCCTGCAGCAGAGTCCGGGCTCTCCTTGGGCTTCAGCTGCAACTCCCAGGCTCTAGAGCACAGGCTCGACAGTGGTGTGCACAGGCTTATTTGCCCCTTGGCTTGTGGAATCTTCCCAGACCAGGGATTGAAATTTTGTCCCCTGCATTGGCAGGCAGATTCTCTACCACTGAACCGCCAGGGAAGCCCAATAAGGGAGACTTACATAACTCGGAAGAAGTAAGGAGTCCAGACATGAAATAATTACAAAGTTTAGAATTCAAATATGTTTTATAGGGTTGGTATCTCAGGTCCTCCTAGATCCCTATAATGCTAATCCTTGGGACACAAGCAAGACATCACAAAATAGAAAATTTACCTCTCCTTCACATCTTCTGTAATCCTTTTTCTTTTTTTTTTAGCTTGGTAGCAATTGTTTTATTTTTGTAGATTTATTTTTATTGAAATATAGTTGATTCATAATGTCAATTTCTGCTGTACATATACATATGTTATACATATATATATGATATATGAATACATAGTTATATGTATATATACATTCTTTTTCATATTCTTTTCCATTGTGGTTTATCTCAGGACACTGAACATAGTTGCCTGTGCTATACAGTCGGGCCTTGTTGTTCATTTATCCTATATAATATAGTTTGTATTTCTGCAGTCCTTCTTAGTAGAGAAAGCAAAATCTGCTTGGGATTGCTCTGTCTTTACCAGCCTAGCACTTGCTGATCTTTTTTTTTTTAATTGAAGTATAGCTGATTTACAGTACTGTGATAGTTTCCGGTGTTCAGCATAGTGATTCGCTATTCCTGCATACTCCTCTTCAGCAGAGAGAGCAGGCTCCACCTCGCTGTGCTGTTTGTGGCCAAACAGCACAGGTGGCTCCAGATGGCTGGTTGGAGGAGCCTTGGGGCCAAGTCCCTCTTTTCATACTTGAAGAAACACAGAACTGGTCTCCTGAACCTCATCTCCTGAATCCTCGTCCCACGTCCACCTTTTATGTGAAAGAGTCTCCAAGACTAACAGGAGAAAAAAACAGACCATCACTCAAAGGATGAGAGAAGACAGAGGGTAAAGAGGCCAGATGGTAGCTGATCCCTCTCTGGCCAGGTTGCTGAGCACCAGGTCTTGGAGGGAAGACGGAAGAATGTGAGGGACCAGAAGAGAAAGTGAAGCAGTTAACGACCCTCCTCCCCGCCCCCGCTGTCAGGGAAGCCTGCTCGATTCTGGATGCACCCACCGGCAGTGGGAGGAGGGAGGAGGAGCTGAGCCAGGAAGCAGCTTGGGGTGAGCCAGGAGCTGGGGCGCAGGACTTGAACTTGAGGAGGGGGTCCTGGAGCAACTGTGAGCCAATCACACCCATGAGAAGTTTTCCCCTGCACCCTCCACCCCACTCAAGCCCCAAGAAAGCCAGCCCTTGCCCCTCCTCCAGCCAAGCCAGCTTCCTGGCACACGTGCAGAGAGCTCTGCCAAAATTACCTTTCCAGGAAAATGCTTCCACCTTCTGAAAAGGATTCTGAGAAAATACTGTACACAGCAGTGGATTTCAAACTTGTTTTGTAGCAGACGAATCTTTCTGTCAGTGAACAAACAGGTTCACCAGTTAATGGTCTGGCAAGCAGAGTTTCTAAAAAATATCTGACTGGAACACAACGAGTACTCAAAAATGTATTATCAAAATAAATGCACATATAGACAAATAAAATTAGAATTGCTCTGATTCAAGTTGGGGCGGGGGTAAGGCTGGTAGGTCCCGGAACTCCAGCTCCTTGCCCCACCCCATCTCTGTCATCTCTTGTAAGCAGCTAATTATAGATTGAAAAATACTGAAACCCTCCATCCTGCTCCCTTCCCTGCCATGCTGGAAGAGGTGCAGGTCCTCGGGTTTTGAGGGGGTCTAAAGACTCTCATATTTGAAGAATTAATGACAATAAAAGATAGGAAAATAAAATAAAAGTGTTCCTTACACAGAAAAATCTTGACTAGATGTCAGAGATGCAAAATCAAAATTGGCTGGCTGTTTTGACTGGTTGAGCTTTGGCATCCATCCCTACTTGGTCCATGTAGTAATTATCTTCTGCTGTGTAACAAACTACTCCAAAACTTAGAGGTTCAAAACACTGACTATGTATTTCTTTCACCATTCCATAGGTCAACAATTTGAACTGGGTTCAGCTGGGAGGTTCTTCTGACCTCGGTTGCTTTAGCTAAGGTTCCTGTGCCTGTCTGTGATCAACTGATGGTTGGCTGGGGCTGCCTGGGGATGGCTTCACTCATATGACTGGTGAGTGGCTGGCTGTCACAGAGGCAACAAGGGTCTCTGACCCCATGTCCCTCGTCATCCACTAAGCTGTCCTGGGTTTGTCCCATGTGGTGGACGGTTCTCAAAACATTAAGAAGAAGCTTCAAGGAGGTGACTTTCTATTGGTCAAGACAAAGCACATGGATGTCTCTGATTCAAAGGATAGATTAGTAGGTTCCACTGCTTGATGAGAGAAGCATACGACCAGTGTTGCAATCTGTTACAGAGATATAGAGGAACTTGTCAGAAGTGCTGGGAAGGAGGAGAGTTTATTTTGAAAGACCCAGTTGCTCAGTGGGTGAATGATTCAACTGTTATCCATGGATTTGCAGCCACAAGGTCCAGGAGACTATGAAACAGGGTTCCCAAGCATCCCTGCCCACCCAGCACACCACACCCCACATGAAGCACAGGGCACTCTGTCTCATTTGCTTCCTGCCACCACCATCCCCAAGAACAAGAAGCAACCCCATTCTTTCACCAAAGCCTGGACCAGGCCTCCAGGACTCGAGTCTTCCCTTAACTTCTCCCACTCACAACACAGCCCCTCATCCAACTCTATATTCTGGCTTTTCTGGCAATGCCCTTTGCCCCTACCTTCTACTCATCAGCCCTACACATACAGACCAAAGGAAAGACTCAGACTAACTGACCACAGTGGGAAGGCATTCATGATGCAGTCTATGATGTGGAGTAGATTATGCATACAGTGATGCCCACAGTCCTGAATTCAATTCCCCAGCTACACCACTCCCTACCTGAATGACTTGGGCAAGTTACTCAACTTCCCTGATCCTCACTCTCTTTAACATGGAGCTACCTTACTCACTTATATTATTAATATAAAACATAAATAGTGTAGAGAGTGCTTAGTACATGTCAGCAACAGTTCTAAGAGCTTTGCACATATTTTAACTGACATAACAACTGTATGACGTGGGGATCTATTTTTATCCTTACTGTATAGAAGAGAGTGAGATTCCCTAGAAGCTCAGTGCCCTGTCATGGCCACACAGCCATTAAGGTCAAAGCCAGGATTCAAACCTAGATAGTCTGGCTTCTGGAGAAGGCAATGGCACCCCACTCCAGTACTCTTGCCGGGAAAATCCCATGGACGGAGGAGCCTTGTAGGCTGCAGTCCATGGGGTCACTGAGAGTCAGACACGACTGAGTGACTTCACTTTCACTTTTCACTTTCATGCATTGGAGAAGGAAATGGCAACCCACTCCAGTGTTCTTGCCTGGAGAATCCCAGGGACGGAGGAGCCTGGAGGGCTGCCGTCTCTGGGGTTGCACAGAGTCGGACACGACTGAAGTGACTTAGCAGCAGCAGCAGTGATGGTTATGTTGGGGAAAATTGTGAGATGAAGCCCATGGTCAGCGTGAAGAAAGTGTGCTGAGATAGACTGGCAATGCCTCCCAAGGCACAAGGCTAAGGAGGAAGAGGATGGTTCCAGCACATAGTCTTTGTCTGCCTTGTCTTCATTGTGCTGCTTCCCACCTGTAAAAAGAACCCCCACTCCAGGTTGCATAAAACAAACACCTACACAGAATCTCTACCCAGGAATTCACAGTGCATATTTGCACTCACTCCCCCGTCCTCTCTGCCCCCTTGACTTCTACGTCACTCACATTTGGGTTCCCATGCCAACACCTCTGGTTTCCATAGTCTGCTCTCACGGTGGATTAGCAACCCACAATACCAACTGGGAGAATGGACATGTGACCAAACACCCTCCACTGGCTTTCAGAAGCTGGTCCCATGCAGCACTCTGACAACTGTCGATCGCAAAGAACCAGTGCTTAGAGGTTGTGAGGAAAGTATTGTGAAACCAACAAGGAATTTCTCTGACATCTTAAATGTTATCTTTAAAATGCCTATGACATTTGCATGTCACTTTACATTACATCTGTGTTACTTTCAGTTCAGTTCAGTTGCTCAGTCGTGTCCGACTCTTTGCGACCCCATGAACCGCAGCACATCAGGCCTCCCTGTCCATCACCATCTCCCGGAGTTCACGCAGACTCATGTCCATCGAGTCGGTGATGCCATCCAGCCATCTCATCCTCTATCATCCCCTTCTCCTCCTGCCCCCAATCCCTCTGAGCATCAGAGTCTTTTCCAATGAGTCAATTCTTCGCATGAGGTGGCCAAAGTACTGGAGTTTTTCAGCTTTAGCATCATTCCTTCCAAAGAACACCCAGGGCTGATCTCCTTCAGAATGAACTGGTTGGATCTCCTTGCAGTCCAAGGGACTCTCAATATAAGCCTAAAATTTTTTAAATTACTTTTCATCAAGAACAAATAATGCTCCAGGGTGATGGGTCTCATTATCTTATGGCTTGTCATTCAGCTAGGAAGCTGGCCTCATTCCTTCTGCCCTAGACAAACTTTAACCTGCAAATCATGATGTAGTGAAAAGATCTTAAGATGAATGAGCCCTACAGACCCTACATCCCGCTCACTGGCTGGATGACCTTGGGCAAATTCCTCTACTGTGTGAGCCTCAGTTTCCTTGTATGCAAAATGGGGATATTGTAAGAATTAAGGAAAATACTTTTGCAAAGGTCCTAAACCTAGAAAGTATTTAGTAAATGCTGCTTCCATTTCCCTCTTTTCACACCTTTAGGTTATTTCAAGTTTTGTCTACAAATTTTTGCTTATGTCAGGGTACCCCACTGACAATCTAAAGTGGCAAAGGAGTCAGAAATCTCTCACTGCCCGCCCCTTTTCCTCTCTTCCTTCCTTTTTTTTGGTTCCTCCAGGATAACACATTTTGGATTCAACCAGTTGGGGGAGGAGGAAGCCTCTCTTTGTATCTACCAGTTTAGAAAAGCTGAAAATCTTCAAGCTGCAATCTAGTAAAAACTAGATTCTGCTTGATGGTATGAGGAGGGAGGAGGGAGGGGGGTTCAGGATGGGGAACATGTGTATACCTGTGGTGGATTCATGTTGATGTATGGCAAAACCAATACAATATTGTAAAGTAATTAACCTCCAATTAAAATAAATAAATTTTTTTAATAATAAAAAAATAATAACTAACCTTCAACCCTAGGTACTGTGTATTTATGTGCAGTTGGCTTTTTTTCCCCAATCATAAAAACATGTGTTTTAATCCAATCATTTCTAATTTTTTGGAAAAACAAGTATATGTGAAAATATTTATTTTTAAATCTAATAGAATGAAAGAATTTCAAATGAAGAATAATTCTTCTCTATGTCTGCTTCCCCACCTATCCTATCCCTCAGTCTTCTCCTCAAGCCAACCAAGAGTATTAAATTCCTACACAGCTTACCAGAAATATTCTGTTTATATAAAAGCAGCAAAATAGAAATTAACATTGTTTTAGATAGGTATAGATATAGATATAGGTAAGAATATATATATACATATGAATTTATAGATTCATTTTATATGAATGGAAGTATATATAAATGTAGAGCTCTTCATAATATATCACAAAGGTTACTTCATTTCGGTATGTGTATATCTGTTTCCTTCTTTTAACAACTGCATTATTATCATATGCATTATTATTCCATTATTTGGATGAACCATAGTTTTTTTTTTCACTAGTTTTCTACTGATGGACAGTTTGTATTTAATATTTTCACGTTATGTTATATCAGTATACCCGCATATGGAAGTTTATACAAAGATTTTTTTTTTTTACAGTTCATATTTACAGCGTAGCATGGTTTGGTATAGCCCCCTATGTTAACATATACAATAAGAATTTAGTAGAGCAAAAACACTCTCCTAACTAGACAGTTCTTATGAATTGCATTTTCCTGGCAATGGTCCAGATTCAAACAGCACAGAATGTTGGTACATTCCAGAAGGCTACTGAGTGCAAATATTACCTAAAGAAACACCTCTGTCAGTAATAGATGAAAAGAAAATGACCTTCCCCAGTCCTCTCCCCACCATCCCTAAAGGAGCCAGACTTCATTGCCACAGTCCTAGAATGCCTATTACTATTTATGACAAGCAAAACATTTGCTTGCAAGGCGCTTGGAGCATCTTGCGCTTGGAACATACAACTGATTTGGATTCTCAAGTTTACACACATTACCTCTCAGACACGCAAATAAAGTGCAGTTTATTACTGATATGGTACTTCTCATCACTGACTATGGAGTAGCCCCACTGACTATGGAGCAGGAATAAAAGAAAAAAAAATAAATTTTAGTCCAAGGATTTCCCTGGTGGTCCAGCAGCTAAGACTCTGCACTCTCAGTGCAGGGGACCCAGGCTCAATTCCTGGTCAGGGAACTAGATTTCACATGCTGCAACTTAAATCCAGTGCAACCAAATAAATATTTTTAAATTTTAATAAAAAATAAATTTTAGTCCAGTTGGATGCAACAATATAAATCATTTCTTCAAGTAATGTGCAGCCTCTCAAGTTGCTCATCTTCCACCCACAGGAGACCTCCGAGGCTCTGCCTGGGCAGTCCACCTCTGGCTTCTGCCTGGAGATGATCTCATTCGTAGCCATGACAGTGGGTCATATAGCTATATGACTAGCCCTGGTCATATAGCATTGGTCCTGAGTCACGGGTAACCCATTAGGTATGTATCACCGGATATTTCCAACACAAGTATTATCTCACTTATTCATATATGGAATTTTTTTTTAAGGAAAAAGGGACTCCCTCCCTCACTTCCTTCAGGTCCTTATCAAATGTCACTTTTAAAAAAATAAAATAAAATCCTGTCCTGATGACTTTTATTATTGAGGAAAAAAATTCATATAACAGAAAATTACCCTTTTTTATGCATAGTTCACTGGCATTTATATTACAACCACAGTGTTGTATGATCATCACTTCTATATAGTTTCAAAGCATTTTTTTCACCCCAAAAGATTTCATAATCACTAGGCACTCATTTCTCATTCCCAGGTGATGACCGTTTTTAAAACTAAAATCAAGAAACTGGAGTATTATTGCCCCCTTCCTTGCCTTATTTTTCTCCATATGACCTACCATCATCTCACACTCTACCTGGCTTTACTTATCTTGTTCTTTGTCTGCTACTCCTCTTACCTCCTCTAGAAAACAAATACCACAAGAAAAGAAAAAAATTCTTTTAACTGTTTTAATCGACCCCATAGATGGCGGCCCACCAGGCTCTGCCGTCCCTGGGATTCTGCAGGCAAGAACACTGGAGTGGGTTGCCATTTCCTTCTCCAATGCATGAAAGTGAAAAGTAAAAGTGAAGTCGCTCAGTCATGTCTGACTCTTCGCGACCCCATGGACTGCAGCCCACCAGGCTCCTCCGTCCATGGGATTTTCCAGGCAAGAGTACTGGAGTGGGGTGCCACTGCCTTCTCCTCACTGTTCAATCCACAGTACCTAAAATGATACCTAAAACATACACATAAATATGCCTCAAAAACTAAATGTATTTCTTGAATTGATCAGTGAATGGCTTTTGCCTTGTGAATCTATGCTAGATCATTACTTCTCTTTCTATTACTTAAAAATTGTGTTTCCAAATCCAATCTGAAATTTACCTAGAAACTTACCAGTAAGTTCTACAGTCACTAGTTCTAAGAACAGAGAAGGAAATGGCAACCCACGCCAGTGTTCTTGCCTGGAGAATCCCTGGGACGGGGGAGCCTGGTGGGCTGCCATCTATGGGGTCGCACAGAGTCAGACACGACTGAAGTGACTTAGCAGCAGCAGCAGCAATTCTAAGAATGTATCTCTTTTTTTATCTTAAAAAATAAAGGCCAGAGAGGATACTAAGTGAAGTAAATCAGACAAATATCATATGATATTGCTTATAACTGTAATATTAAAAAAAAAGATACAAATGAACTTATATAAAAACACACACACACACACAGAAATAGTCTCAGACTATTATTACCAAATATATTGTTACCAAAGGGGAAATGTAAGGGGGGAGGGAAGGAGGGGCAATAAATTATGAGTTTGGAACTATCACCTATACACCACTATATATAACACAGATAATCAACAAGAACCCACTACATAGCACAGGGGGATCTACTCAATATTCTGTAATAACTCATACGGAAAAGGAATCTGGTACAGGGAGGGAGGAGGGAGGGGGGTTCAGGATGGGGAACACGTGTATACCTGTGGCAGATTCATGTTGATGTATGGCAAAACCAATACAATATTGTAAAGTAATTAACCTCCAATTAAAATAAATAAATATATATATTTTTAAAAAAAACCAATATATATATTTTTAAAAAAAACCAATACAATATTGTAAAGTAATTAACCTCCAATTAAAATAAATAAATATATATATTTTTAAAAAAAGAATAGATAGGTGTGCTTGTGAAAAAGTCACTTAGTGTACACCTAAAACTAACACAACCCTGTAAATCAACTAGATTCCAATACAAAACAAAAATTAAAATCCTTAAAAAATAAAATTAAAAAAAATAGACCAGAGAATTCACCTCAAGCAGAATTGCACAAGGGTTTTTATTTAATTAAGAAACCAAGCCAATTTCAATCAAAGTTCAAGTTCACAGCTGACTTCATAAACTATCTAAGATTCTACTGAATCTCATTCCTGGAAGATTTCCCCGTCTCCATTAGCATGGACTGTCTTGCTCCAATCATGCAGCCCTATTTGGGCTTCCTTTGCTAACCTTGCAATACACTGGAAATACCCTATTGGTACTGGAAATACCCCACCAGTCACCTGGCTGAATCCTGTCGATTTGTGGACATGAAAACCAAGGCTCAGAGATAAGAAGCCCAAAGCTAAACAGCCAACAACTACAAAAGCCTTGACTCAATTCCCCCAAAGACAACAAGCTCTCCGAGAACAAGCAATGTGTCTTATTTATCTTTCCACTTGAGAACAAGCAATGTGTCTTATTTATCTTTCCACTTCCATTACCCAGAAGACTGCCCAGCACACGGTGGTACTCAGCAATGCTCACTAAATGAGTAAATGCCTCTGCAGTCTATTCCTAGATGACTAACCATCACAATTTTTTCCACCAGTTTTCTGCTGAGGTACAGACACATTGTACATTATATTTTCCTATTATATCAATATAGTTGCATAGGATCTTTATGCAAAGATATTTTACAGTTTCTATTTACAGGGTAGGATGGTTTGGTATGGCCCCTGTGTTGACATACACAATAAGAATTTAGTAGAGCAAAATCACCTTCGTAACTGGAACAATTCTTGTGTGTTGCATTTTCCTGGCAGCGGTCCTGGTTCAAACAGCACAGAATGTTGGTACATTCCGCAAGTCTGATGAGTGCAAATATTACCTAAAGAAACACCTCTGTCAGGAGTGTATGAAAAATACATAATCTCTCCCAGTCTTCTCTCCAGCACCCCCAAAGGAGCCAAACTTGATTGCCACAGCCCCAGCACACCTATTACCTTCCCGCGGATGAAACTGCAGAATGATTTAACAAATTTCTTTTTTCCTTCCAGTTTTATTGAGATATAATTGACATAGAACATTTTATAAGTTTAAAGCATATAGCATCATGACTTGATTTACATACATCCTGAAATGATTATCACAATAAGTTTAGTGAACATCATCTCCCATAGATGCAAAATGAAAGAAACAGAAAAAAATTGTGTGTGATGAGAACTCTGAGGATTTATTCTCTTAACAACTTTTATATCACTTCTCGGCCTTTTGGCTAAGATCAAGTATAATATATAATATACAGCTGTATTAATTACAGTGTATTCATCATATTACATGTTACATTCCTAGGACTTATTTATCTTATAATTGGACATACACAGTATCTTCTGACTGCCTTCATCGAATTCCCCTCCCCTCAATATCCCTGCCTTGGTTAACCACAAATCTGAACTTTTTTTCAGTGTGTTTGCTTGTATGTTTTCATCAGCCTGTGATTTATAACAGATTTCTTATCTCACCTGCTGGAAGCCAGTAGCTCCCAGACATATCTGTGCTCACACAGTTCCAGGACCGTTCCTGGGGGAGAAACTCAGCTCTAGTTTTTGGTAGAAGCCAATCAAGGGTTCAGGAATTTTCCAAAATTGAACAGCAGTCCAAACAGCACTCAATAATAAGTCTGTTCATCTCCAAGTTGAATTTGCTCTCGCGTCTCTGATTAGAACCTGGATGTTCCAGACTGATCTAATCTACAGTCTAGTGCTGTTTGGCAACCTGTAATTAACAGGTTGCTGTTCAATAGACAGGAAACGCACAGATGAGAAGCTGGGGGAACTTTGGCCAGAAAAATCATTTAAGAAATGTACTTGCTGTTCCCTCTGTCCTCATGTCCCAAACCCTTCCCTGGATGGCTGCCTCTCATCACTCTCCACGCAGAAGGCATCACTCATAGACCTCTTTCCTGGCTACTTTGGTTATTTCAAATGCACAGACTTTGACCCAGAAATTCCATTTAAGGATATTTATACTAAGGAATTAATAGTATGAATATCAGAAAGAATAATTGTACAAAAACATAAACTCTAGCTTCTTAAAAAGTTTTAAAATTTTGCAAATAGCCTAAATTTTCTATGGTTGATTTAAATAAAGTATGATACTATGGGATACCATATAAATTTTTATGCAGTTTGTGTGGAAATATATTTATTGATACAAAAAATGTTCATTTAGTTAAGTTGACCAAAAAAATAGTTAAAAAACCAACAAACAAGAAAGCAAAGAGATCATTTTAGATAGAAATCAGCATAGAATGTTGCCCTCCTTTGCCTGCCTCTATCACTGTCATACCACTCCACTTTATTTTCTTCATAATGCTAATTTCACTTGCTTCCCAAGTGGCCCTAGTGGTAAAGATGCTAAAGAACCCACTTGCCAATGCAGGAGATGTAAGACTTGAGTTTGATTCCTGGGTCAGGAATATCCTCTGGAGGAGGAAATGGCAAATCACTGCAGTATTCTTGCCTGGGAAATTCCACGAACAGAGGAGCCTGGTGGGCTACAGTCCACGGGTTTGCAAAGAGTCAGATGTGACTAAGCACGTATGCAGGGCAGATAAAACACTCTCAAAGATGCATGCAGGGATATCGTGTGTGTGTGTGTGTGTGTGTGTGTGTGTGTGTGTGTGTGTCCGTCCCAGGAGAGGAGAACTGGAAAGTCCCTGCTCTCTATGACATAGAAATAAAAAATTCCTGATGGCTTGCTCTCACACCAAGTTATTAACACCTATGGCTCAACCATTCATCACAGACCTCCTTTCCCATTTTAGACAAGATATCCTCAAAATGTCCAGGCCTCTGCCAACAGCACCCCAGACACTTCCAAGCACTCAGAACTAGAGAAAAAATGCCAGGTTTTGGTTAAATGAGTTACACCACATACCAGCAATAAAGCACTCAGTGCTGAAAACCTACTGTGATGTTTAAGTAAATCTTTTGCAATCCAAAAGGCACTTTAGGATTTTTTTAGAACCTAAAATCATGGGAAGAAATCTGATTTTGGATCTCAAGAGATACAGGCAATCAGGCGGACTTGAAGGAGGTCTCTTCAATGAACAGAAGAGTTGCTCCTTGCAATAGAGTTTCAAAGGAAGCTGGCTTCAACTGCCACCTTCCAGAAAAACAGAGCAAATGCATATTATATTTTAAATTTTAGCTGTTTACCAAGTTTTTAAAAAGGCAGGCATCGGAAAATGACTAAAAGGAAACAATTATTCACAAAATTTTTAACTGGGCCTATCTTTTGGTCAGGATTTCTACTTTCTTCCTAATGTACCTTTTTATATTTTCCAAATTTTCTACAATAAGCATGTATTTACTGTCATAAACTTTTTTAAAGGTTGGTTTTGCATGTATTTATTTATCATTTATGTTTTGGCTGCACTGGGTGGTCGTTGCTACACGTGGGCTTCCTCTAGTTGTGGCAAGTGGAGGCTACTTTCTAGTTGTGGAGCATGGGCTTCTCGTTGCAGTGGCTTTTGTTGTTGTGGAGCGTGAGCTCTAGAGTGTGCAAGCTCAGTAATTGTGGAACACAGGCTTAGTTGCCCTGTGGCATGTGGGATCTTCTTGGACCAGAGACCAACCCTATGTCCCATGCATTGGCAGAGACACTCTTAACTACTGGACCACAAGGGAAGTCCTGGTTTTCCATTTTAAATTTCATTTGTTTGAACTTCCTACTTATTTTTCATCAACATTTCTGAATTTACTATACACTGAACCTACTATATACTGTCCCTGAATCAGCAAGCTATAGTCCTGGAGCCGCTGCCACCTTTCACAAATAAAGTTTTATTGAAACACATCCACCTCCCTTTGTCTACTCATTACGTATGGCTGCTTTTGCTCTACAAGAGTAGAGTCGAATAACTGCAACTGTCAACAACAACAACAAAAAGCAGAAGGCTGCAAATAACAAAAGACTTTATTTGGGGTCTTAAGAATAGCAATTCTGGGGATAGAATTGGGTAAATCTGAAAGAGTATTCTGAAGAAGAGGAAGAGTCAAGGGCTTCTATAAAGGCAACAGCCATGAGGTGGTACTCTGACACAAGAAGGAAATATTGATCCTTAAGGGATGGCTGTCACCGGTCACTTTAGGATCTGATAAACATCTTCAGTTTCTAGAACATTATACAAATGTTCTGGATGCCTGTATTAAGATGATAAGTGTTCAGGATTTCACTGCTGGTCCCATGGTTAAGAATTCACCCAGCAATACAGGGGACACAGGTTTGATCCCTGCTCTGGGAAGATTCCACATGCTGTGGGGCAACGAAGCCCCTGCACCATAGCTCCTGAGCCTGCACTCTAGAGCCTGTGCTCGGCAACAAGAGAAACCACTGCAATGAGAAGCCTGCACACTGCTACTAGAGAGTAGCCCCCACTCACCACACCTAGAGAAAGCCCACACACAGCAACAAAGACCCAGTGCAGCCAGTAATAAGCAAATAGGTTTTTAAAAAAAGACAACTGGTCAAAAGGTCAGATTTCATCCATAAACCCCACTTCCTCAGTGCCTCCTAGCTCCATTTTAGCAATACTGACTCCATTTTTATTTTCCTTTCACACGACAGAGGCCACATGGCCCACAAAGTCTGTAACACTTGATATCTGCTTCCTTCCAGAAAAACTGTGCTGACTCCTGTGCTATAGGAGAAGCTGTAAGTTAAGGTAACAGAAATCAACAGTGAGTAAAACCAAAAAAGATACATCCCCAGGGTCATGGAATTTGTTTTTTTTTTTTTTTTTGCCTATGACTGCAAGGATACTCATATTCTTAAAAACAGTTGCCCTGTGGTTACAGGAATTAACCTAGGTTATGGTTTTCACAGCTTTATTCTTCGTGGTTAGAGCAGATTCTTGACAGTTCTGAGATGCAGAGAGCCAAAGTTTTGTTTTCCCTGTTAACAATGGAAATGAGATGTTTACCTGGGCTCCCCCACCCCTCAAGAGTACCTGGCATATGGTTAAGGTCTCGAGAAACTTTAGCTATTATTATCAGTATCATCCAAGGGCTCCCAAACCTATCCCCCATCCTGTGCCTGGGACTCAGACTGCATCCCAGCTTTAACAAACCAGTGTCTCTTATGTCAAGCCAGCATAAGTCATAGGTCCAGGAATTTAATGTGCTTCTCTTTCTGTAACTAAAATAGCTTATTGGAGGGAATTTAGATGCCTGGTGCATGGAAGGCACACAATTGGCTCCTAAATGCAAGCATCACCTGCTTGGGATACTAGAGAGGCATAATAAAGTAATGAGTTTCCAAACACAGTTGGGTAAACAAGCTCCTGAGGGGATGCAACGACCACTGTTTGCCTTCTGTTGTCTCCATCTCCTTGGAAACATCCTAATAGGCTTAACAAAAGCACAGAAGATTCTTAGAAGATCTGCTGTTCACCCTGCAACAGGGATGCACTTACGTATTCAATTAAAGAGCCACGCACTGGATTGGCCATGTTAACCTGCCAGGCAGGCAGAAACACATCAGAAACAGGTGGGGAGAGAAGCAGGGCTTGGCGCCTCCTCTGCAAAGGGAACTCTGCAGGTAAATGCTCTAATTAGGTGCTTGGAGTCTGCTCAGTATTCAATAGGATCTCTCCCAGTCTGTCCCCTTTATTCAATTAAGAAAGTAATAGGAACTTTCCATTTTCCTTATGATTTAAAAGAATGATAAATGATCAGGTAGAGGTGGGGGATTTTTCTAGGCACATTTCTAAAAGAAACTTCTGCAGAATTGAATCATGTCTGCTCCTGGGAAACTCATCAAACAGGCTATTGGCAATTCAAATTGTCTCCCCCACACAGCACACCTTCTGTCAGCAGCAATATCCATCGCAAAGTAAATCATTCAGAGCTGGGAGGGATGCGCTGAGTTTTCAAACTAAGCAAAACACTAATTATTATTATTATAAAGCTCATTTAGTCAAGAAAGAGAGGGTAGACATGATTCAGGTAAATGTTCAGAAGAGTGACCAAACAAAGAAAAAAATGCAGGCAGCAACTTGTGGGGATATATTTAGTGAGCATCTCCACTTGCACACGGTGCTCGGAGGACCATTTTTTCTACTATTTTCTGATTCAAGCAGGTCTAATATGCCTGAGTCTAGTACGCCTGAATTTTTTTTCATATGAAGTATTCTCCACTATTCAGGGTCTAACTACCCAAGATTTTTGCTTTACCTTTCAATTTTGAACCATTCTGGGATGTGGAATAAAGAAGAGGAGGTGAAATTCTATGAGCTTTGGGGCCTGGAGTGAGATGTTTCACCTAAAACTAGAGCATCATTCCTAGGATCCCAGAGTCTGAGTTTAAAATCTGGCTCATCGAATGAATGACCTTGTGTGAGTTACCTAACTTCTGATGGCTCAGCTTCCTCATTTTGCCATACGGTTATAGTAACAATATTTCCTCATGGAGTTATTGTGAGGATTAACAATGTATGTTAAATACTTATCATGGTAAAACAGTAAGTGCACAAAAGTCTTAGCTGCCATGACCACCACCATCATCATCGTCGTCATTTGGCAGCCCAATTTTGAAGTAAATGCCTTAGTTCTCTGATAACATCATGTGTAAGTGGTTGGCCAGACCTTGTCTGAAAACCTTCAAGGACAGCAAGCTCACTACCTGAGTCTCTGCATATCTCTGGTCCTTAGAACATTCTTTCACATGTGCAACTGAAATTTCCCCCGCCGTGGCTTCTGATCCTTGGTTTTAATTCTACCCCATGGGAGTCTTAAAAGACAGGGATAATCCCTCTTGTAGTTTGTATCAGTGAGGGTTTGGTGTCATCGTACATAACAAAAACCACTCTAGGTAGTTTTAGCCTTAAAGGAAATTGACTGGAAAGATGTTGGGTGTCTGATTAGGTCAAGAAGGAGAAGGGGAGGGAGCTGAAAGAGCAAGAGGAGGAAGAAGACGGGATGGTGGGGAGGAGGATCAGGCTTAGTGAAAGAAGAAATGGTGACAGATTTAGGACTAATCTCATCAGGAAAAATCACCAAACCATCAATAAAGGACAGAAATGGTATGGACCTAAAAGAAGCAAAATATATTAAAAAGAGGTGGCAAGACTACACAGAAGAACTATACAAAAAAAGATCTTCACAACCCAGATAATCAGGATGGTGTGATCACTCACCTAGAGCCAGACATCCTGGAACATGAAGTCAAGTGGGCTTTAGGAAGCATCACTACGAACAAAGCTACTGGAGGTAATAGAATTCCAGCTGAGCTATTTCCGATCCTAAAAGATGATGCTGTGAAAGTGCTCCACTCAATATGCCAGCAAATTCAGAAAACTCAGCAGTGGCCACAGGACTGGAAAACGTCAATTTTCATTCCAATTGCCAAGAAAGGCAATGCCAAAGAATGCTCAAACTATCACACAATTGCACTCATCTCAAACACTAGTAAAGTAATGCTCAAAATTCACTACGAACAAAGCTAATGGAGGTAATAGAATTCCAGCTGAGCTATTTCCGATCCTAAAAGATGATGCTGTGAAAGTGCTCCACTCAATATGCCAGCAAATTCAGAAAACTCAGCAGTGGCCACAGGACTGGAAAACGTCAATTTTCATTCCAATTGCCAAGAAAGGCAATGCCAAAGAATGCTCAAACTATCACACAATTGCACTCATCTCAAACACTAGTAAAGTAATGCTCAAAATTCTCCAAACAAGGCTTCAGCAATACGTGAGCCATGATATTCCAGATGTTCAAGCTGGATTTAGAAAAGGCAGAGGAACCAGACATCAAATTGCCAACATCCAGTGGATCATCGAAAAAGCAAGAGAGTTCGAGAAGAACATCTACTTTATTGACTACGCCAAAGTCTTTGACTGTGTGGATCACAACAAACTGTGGAAAATTCTGACAGAGATGGGAATATCAGTCCACCTGACCTGCCTCCTGAGAAATCTGTATGCAGGTCAGGAAGCAACAGTTAGAACTGGACATGGAACAACAGACTGGTTCCAAATCAGGAAAGAAGTATGTCAAGGCTTCATATTGTCATCCTGCTTATTTAACTTATATGCAGAGTATGTCATGAGAAATGCTGGGCTGGATGAAGCACAAGTTGGAATCAAGATTGCCAGGAGAAATATCAATAACCTCAGATATGCAGATGACACCACCCTTATGGCAGAAAGTGAAGAAGAACTAAAGAGCCTCTTGATGAAAGTGAAAGAGGAGAGTGAAAAAGTTGGCTTAAAACTCAACATTCAGAAAACTAAGATCATGGCATCCGGTCCCATCATTTCATGGCAAATAGATGGGGAAACAATGGAAAAAGTGACAGACTTTATTTCTTGGGACTCCAAAATCACTACAGATGGTGACTGCAACCGTGCTTGCTCCTTGGAAGAAAAGTTATGAGCAACCGAGACAGCATATTAAAAAGCAGAGACATTACTTTGCCAACTAAGGTCCATCTAGTCAAGGCTGTGGTTATTTCCAGCAGTCATATATGGATGAGAGTTGGACTATAAAGAAAGTTAGTGCCAGAAAATTTATGCTTTTGAACTGTGGTGTTGGAGAAGACTCTTTTGAGAGTCCCTTGGACTTCAAGGAGATCCAACCAGTCCATCCTAAAAGAAATCAGTCCTGAATATTCATTGGAAGGACTGATGTTGAAGCTGAAGTTGAAACTCCAATACTTGGGCCATCTGATGTGAAGAACTGACTCATTTGAAAAGACCCTGATGCTGGGAAAGACTGAAGGTGGGAGGAGAAGGGGATGACAGAGGATGAGATGGTTGGATGGCATCACCGACTCAATGGACATGGGTTTGAGTAAACTCCAGGAGTTGGTGATGGACGGGGAGGCCTGGCATCCTGCAGTCCATGGGTTCACAAAGAGTCGGACATGACTGAGGGACTGAACTGAACTGATCCTCGCCAGTACCACCATTAACAAGCTTTACCCACAGCTCCAATAATGTGACTGCCTCAGCCTGAGTCAGGTCTCGTCCCTCCCAGATTAATCAACTCTGGTGAAAGGAGTGGAGTCACCTAGGCAGATCTTGATGCTGAGAGCCCACCTGTGTATTGGGGAGTGAAAAAGCATCCCACAGAAGGTCACTGTCATCAACTGAGCAGCCTCCCAGCCACCATACTGTGAGGAAGCCCTCGCCATGCACATCAACCATGGCACAGTACTTAGATATTTGAAGAAGCTACTTTCTAGGATAAATGTCCTTCAGTTCTTTCCACTACTGAGATGGAATTATTAATCTAAACTGATTGTGTAATGTTTATTTACTTTTCTCACTAGAATGCTAAACTTCATTAAGATAGAGCACCACATCTAAGTTACTCACTGACAGGTACCACCCCTTAGCCAGGGACTTGGACCACAGAGGGTATGCAAATGATTGCTGAATGAGCTAACTGATTTATAAATGCATTAATTAAATTAGCATTTTGAGATCCTTGGGGTTACTCACTTCCAAATGTGGCTCTATTGCTCTCAGTCAATTCACACTTACGCTGAAAAAAAGTTCCAGCATCAGAAGGCTTTTTGCAGGAAATAGGAAGGAACGTAAAATAACTCACAAGTCTTATTTTCAATCAGTTGGGATTTTATTTTCCCATATGCTCTGGTTATTCTTGCCTAACACACTCCAAAACACGGTGGCTTGAAACAACAGTAGTTATTGACTTGGCTCATGAAATTGGACAGGGTGTGCTGAGCTAGCTGGTCTCTGTTCCACACACCAGCAGCTGGAGTAGCTTGGCTGAGGGCTGAAGAATCCCCTTCCAAGATGGCTGGCAAGTTGACACTGGCTCTCAGCTGGAAGCTCAGCTAAGGACGTGCACCAGGACTTCAGTTCCTCTCAAAGCATATCTCGCTATATCCATGCTTGGGCATGCTCACAGCATGGGGGCTGGATTCCAGGAGTGAGCATCCCAAGAGAGAAAGCCAGAAAACTCTATGGAGTTTTTATGAAGCAACCTCCAAACTTACATGGTACCACTTCTGCCATACGCTATTGGTCAACGCATTCCAAAAGGTCAACTCATTTCAGGAGGAAAGGACATAGACTTCACCACGCTGTGAGAGAAGGATGAAGGCCACACTGAAAAAACAGAATGTGGAGTGGGAGATATTGCTGTGGCCAACTTTGGAAAATACAATCTCTCCCACCGCCTCTTCTCTTTTGGCATAGGCAATCAAATTGAGTGTGAGCTTTGCAAGTTTAAACACTGCTGCCCCGTCCTCCACTCAGTCATCAATTTTTTTATCTATGCTGGGCTTAAGACTAAGTTCTGGAAGTACAGAGATAAATGAGAAGACTCTCTTCCCCTGGGGAGTTCACAGATGGGTAGAGATGAATAATGAAGATCCAATGTGATGTGTGATTCAGCCGAAGTATGTAACAAGGCAGTGTTGACAGAGAAAGAAATGATTGATTTTGCCCAGAATGAAAGCTAGTTTCCCAAACAGTTTTCTTTAGTGGACATGGGTCCTGTCATGTTGCTAGGTTACCATTTCCAGAATTAATATGTATTCCCCTGGAAGAGCCAGGAAGGCAGCTATATGCTCACCATTCTACCACCAAAGAAATCCCCACTAGAAGAGCATGTAGACAGCCAGATCACCAAGCTGGTTGGGAACCACACCAACCGGAACCAAAAAGAACTCGTCTCCTTGCTATCAAAAGCAGTAGTAAGCGGGACTGTTGTCTTAGACTTAATAGGAGCCTTGAAATTTTTCACAGAACTCCAGCAAACAAATAGTGATAATGATCATGATAATAATAATAATAATAATGATAATTTTTAAAAATAGACTGTTTTTCAATATATTTTTAGATTTATAGAAAATTTGAAAATACAACACAAAGAATTCCACTACACCCTGAGCCCAGGGTCCTGTATTATCAATACCTTACATTACTTTGGTGAAAAATGAAGTGAAAGTGTCAGTCACTCAGTCATGTATGACTCTTTGCACCCCATGGACCGTAGCCCACCAGGCTCCCCTGTCCATGGAATTCTCCAGGCAAGAATACTAGAGTGGGTAGCCATTCTCTTTTCCAGGGCATCTTCCCAACCCAGGGACCAAAGCCACGTTTCCTGCAGCAGGCAGATTCTTTACCATATGAGCCACCAAGAAAGCCCAAGATTACTTTAGTAATCTATGATAGTTAATGAGCCAATGGATGCAAGGTTATTAACTAACGCCCATGGTTTAGTCATATTTTTGTTATTTTTACCTAGTGTTCTTTTTGTGTTCCAGAATCCATTCAGGATCACATCACAGTTAGCTGACATCCCTGTAGGATCCGCTTGGCTATGACAGTTTATCAGACGTTCCTTGTTCCTGATAACCTTGACATTTTTGAGAAATACTGGTCATGTATCTCGTAGGATTCCCTGCACTGGGATTTGTCTGATGTTTTTCTCATGATTATGCTGAGGTTATGGGGTTTGGAGAAGCAGACCACAGAGATAAATTGCCATTTTTATCACATCATATCAAGGGCACCTAGTATCAACATGATTCATGGCTGTTGATTTTAACCTTGATCACTGGCTGAGATCATTTGACATTTGTCAAAATGTCTGCACTGTGAATTACTCTTTTATTCTCCCCCTCCCCTTTATACTGTCGTATTTGGAAGGAAGTAACTATGTGTAGCCCTCACTTAAGGGAGTGGCCAGCTGTGAGACTCATCCTTGAACATGATGTGCTGTGTGCATGCTAAGTCGCTTCAGTTGTGTCTGACTCTTTGCGACCACATGGACCATATTTCACCAGACTCCTCTGTCCATGGCAAGAATATAGAGTGGGTTGCCATTCCCTTCTCTGAGGGCTCTTCCCAACCCAGGGAGCCAGGGATCGAACTAGAGTCTCTAATATCTCCTGCACTGGCAGGTGGGTTCTTTACCACTGGCACCACCTGGGAAGACCCTTGAGGATGATATGTCTACATAAATTATTTGGAATTCTTCTGTTCAGGAAATCTATCTCTTTCCTCCACTTGTGTATGTGTTTAAATATTTCTTTGATAGTATGGACTCATGGATATTTATTGATATTAATGTTTCTGTTGCTTGAAATGTTCCAGCTTTGCCATCATGAGCACTGTCAGCCCTCTTGTCCTTTTGACATACACCCCATCATTGAAGTACAGTTGATTTACAATATTGTGTTGGTTTCAGATGCACAGCAAAGTGACTCAGCTATACATACTTTATTCAGATTATTTTCCATTATAAGTTAATCAAGATACTAAATATAATTCCGTGTTATACAGCAAATTCTTGCTGCTTATCTTTTTTTTTTTTTTTTTTGTACTGGATCTTTGTTACAGTGTGAGAGTTCTCTTTATGGTGTAGAGGCTTAGTTGCCCCATGGTATGTGGGATCTTAGTTCCCCAAAGAGTTAGTCGCTCAGTCATGTCTGACTCTGCAACCCCATGGACTGTAGCCTGCTAGGCTCCTCTGTCCATGGGATTCTCCAGGCAAGAATACTGGAGTGGGTTGCCATTCCCTTCTCCAGGGGATCTTCCCAACCTGAGAGATCAAACCCAAGTCTTTCTCATTGCAGGCAGATTCTGTCTGAGCCACCAGGGAAGCCCTAGTTCCACAACCAGGGTTCAAACTCAAGTGCCCTGCACTGGAAGGCAGATTATTTACCTCTGGCCCACCAGGGAAGTCCCAATAAGGACTTTTTTGTGTATGTGTACAAGCGCTAGGACTGAAAGTGTATGTTATTCTAACTTAATCATTCAAATAAGCCTATGTTGTAAGTGTTCCCATTTACAGATAAGGAAACAGATGTGGAGGGCTTAAGTGGATTATCCAAGACCACAAAGCTCATAAATGGTAAAGCGAGGATGAGAATCTATGCTGGCCGACTCCAGATCCTCCACTTCTTAAAAATTTGAGTGTTAAAAGGAGTACGCCCTCATGTTATTCCCCAGCTTGTTGAAACACAGGCACTGGTGTTATATATCAGTATGTTAAAAAGAAACAGAGCCAGCTGAAAGAAATTCTGGTGACCGCAGTCAGTGGCAGCCACTTTTCTGTGTCTTGTGGCTTCATGCCTCACCCCACCACCTTCCATCTGCAATCAGGAGGGAAAACTGGCTAGAGAAAATCACCCACATGGAAGTGTTACCAACGGAACATGCTGCCCCCTTGCAGGAAGCTGTGGAACGACGTGATGGACATCTCAGCAGTGATGGATGCTCTAGCTGACATTTCCGACATCTGAAGGGGTGGTATTTGGGGGTATGAGTGAGTCTTCTCAGAGTCTCTTAAATTAGATTTCAGGAGCCCACTCCGCCCACTGAGGAGCAAGCCCTCAGCTACACACCCACTTCCTAAGTGTGGAGCTAAACTCCCTCCATCTTCCCTTCCAACCCCATGAGATGCCAAAACAGCTTCATGAGAGTCTGCTGGGAACTACTAGTCATTTTTACATTGAGTTGGATAAAGCCTAGAGCAGAAGAAAAACGTAGACCCAGGTTCCCTTTCAAAAGCCCCACAGTCACCTGAGACCCAGATCCAAAGGCAGAATCAGTGTCACGGTACCGTGGGCCCAGGACACGTGACTCTCAGGCAGGCTGGCTCCTGCTTCCCCATAATGGAATTATAATGTGAAACGTTGACTCCATTCTCTCCAGGGTTTGGCGCCAGTCGCCATGCCTCCCCAATTCACAGGCTCCATTCTTCCAGAGCTAACAGCTTACTTTTTGTTGGTTAGAAGACAGGAGTACCTTGCACACTAAAACTCAGTTTTAGCAATTCCTCTGCTGCCTCTGAGAAAAGGGGGGAAATTCTCAGTATGAGGGCAGCCTTTATCAGTTTCTGTTTTGGAAGATGACAACACTATCCTTTAGATTTCTTGAGGAAATAGAGCAGAGCCAAAGTCATCGGTGGCACTCAGCTGGAGTCAGAGACCTTGTTCATAAAGCCTAAAGAACTTCAAAAACTTTCAAGGACAATACCTAGTGTAATATGCTCATTGACATCTAAAGAGCCCAAGAAAACTAGGCCACGGGTATAATGAGAGGCAAAAATACTGATAAATGGAAGGGGAGACGAGGCAGAGTGTCCCTGTGAGCTTTGGCTTCCTACTTTAAGAAATAAAATTGGATGGGAGAAGAGGCTTTCAGAAGACGTCAAAACTGCCTCGCAGCTCTGGCGGGAGCTAACTTTGTTTTCTAAATTTAAAGACATTGCAGCTTCTATAATTTGTCTCCAATGAAGCTATGCTTTTTTTTTTTTTTTTTTTTTTTTGACTTCTGGTTTGGTTGCTAACTCACTGTAGGACACAGTTACCCTCTTTGAGAATATTCAGTTTACTCATTTGTAAAATGGGGACACTGCATATCATTATGGAAAGACTTTTACCAGAAAGGTTTTCTTTATCAGGCACTTTGACAGGATATACATTAAGACGCCTGGGGTTGTTTCTGTCCTCCAGAAGCTTAATTATGTAGCAAAGAATGTGAAATTCAGTGGGACACACAATAACAAATAGTCTGGAATACAAACTTCCCAGGTGGCGCTGGTGGTAAAGAATCCACCTGCCAATGCAGGAGGTGCAGTAGATGTGGGTTCCATCCCTGAGTCAGGAAGATCCCCTGGAGAAGGAAGTGGCAACCCACTCCACTATTCTTGCCTGGAGAATCCCATGGACAGAGGAGTCTGGCAGGCTACACACAGTTCATGGGGTCACAAAGAGTTGGACATGACTGAGCACACACACATACATACACACACACAGACACACAAACACCCACACAAGTCCCAGAGCTACCAGCAACTCACTAAGTTCTCATCTCTCCCTGACTAATCTATTTTCCAGAAAATAGCAGTTAATGCACTCTAAGGTGGCTATTCTCATCCAAGGACATTTCCCTCTGGATTATGTCAAAGCCACTGGTCAAAGTTAAAGAGGATCTTGACCCTCTGCTGGGCTCTTCTCAGCAACCTTCCCCCTTTGGACTGTCACCCATTAGCATGATTATAACAGCGACCCAAGGAGAAAGAAGGGAGACAAATCAAGATGAGCTATTTTCTCCTGGAAACAGCTATACTCAAAGATCTCGTTAATTCATCTATTCATTAATTCACTCAACAAATGCTTACTGAACTGTGCCAGCTTGTCAAGTACACCTTCAGTACCCTGAGGCAATAAGGGAAGACTTCCTGGAGGAGGTGACATGGCGGCTAAGACCACCAAGAACAAGTAGGAACTGACCAGGTGAAATGGCAAGGAGTGTGATGGAAGGATTCAGGAAAGAAAAAAGTGAGTACAAAGATGTGGAGGTGAGGGAGAGTATATTCCATTGCATTCCTGATTGTGGTGTGGGGGGCGAGGGTGTAGAAGGGAGAAGGGCACCGCTGAAAAACAAGAAAAGATCAGTTTGGATGTACTACAGGAGTTGATGGAAAGCCACATATAGGCTTTCAGGAGAGAAACAGCAGAGTCAGATTTGCATTTTAGGAAGCATTCTGTGGCTATGGTAATTTGTTTGTTGTTTAGTCGCTAAGTTGTGTCTGACTCTTGAGACTCCATGGACTGCAGCCCGCCAGGCTCCTCTGTCTATGGGATTTCCCAGACAAGAACACTGGAGTGGGTTGCCTGTTTCCATCTCCAGGAGATCTTCTTGATCCAGGGATTAAATCCGAGTCTCCTGCATTGCAGGAGGATTGAGCCAGTGGGGAAACATGGTGGAATTTAGATAGAGAAATAAAATTGAAGAAAGCCTTAGAAATCTCTATTATCAATGAAGTCAACCATCACTTGTGCAACGCATTCTCCTGCTTCCTTAGAACAAGCAGGTAGAAAAGGTGTAGCAGGTACTCTCACTCTGTAGATGAAGGAATAAAAGCTCTGATACAGGGTTTCCCAACCTTTATTATTATTTTGGACCAGGTGAGTCTTTGTTGTGGGGGGCAGCCCTGTGCCTCACAGGATGCTTCACAACATCCCTACCCTTTACTCATGAGGTGCCAGCAGAACCCTCCTGCCAAAAGTGACCAAAAAATGTCTTCAAATGTTGCCAAATGTCTCCTGGGAGGCACAGTCACCACTGGTTGAGAACCACTCTTCTAAAAAGCTCAAACCAGACTCCCTTGGTGGATCAGTGGAAAGAATCTGTGTGCCAATGCAAGAGACCTGGGTTTGACCCCTGATCCAGGAAGATTCCACATGCTACGGAGCAAGAAAGCCTGTGCACAACTATTGAGCCTGTGCTCTAGAACCTGGGCGCTGCAACTACTATGCCCACATGCCCTGTAGCCCAAGCTCTGCAACAAGAGAAGCCACGGCAATGAGAAGCCCACGCACCGCAACCAGAGAGTAGCTCCTGCTCGCCGCACAGCAACACTCAGCACAGCCAAAAATAAATAAACAAAATTGTTTTTTTAAGTCTTGAAGATGTTTTTAAAATTAAATAAATATAAGCGGCTCAAGCCCCACCATCCACACAAGCAAGGATACTTCTGTCTCCATGATTTCTCTTCTTTCGACTCCAGCACGCAGAGCCTCATCCCTCACGGCCTCGGCCAATGTGTCACATGCATCAGTTTGCCTCTAAATGACGTTTTCACTGGGAATCTTAAAAACAGATGTCACTTTCCCCTGTCATTTCGGTTTTCTTTTACATTAAAACAAGGATTTTTTTTTTTTCTTCTGAGCTAAAAATTGTTAGCATGCTGGAAGCGAAGAGATTTCTCTCATCACATGTGCATTTTCTATCTATTTCCTTCCAAACAGCACTGATACCAAAAATGGGGATGATTCTCACAACATTAGAGTCCATTTCTGCCCAGTTCCAAGAGTATTTGCCCCTGTCTGGGGTTACCACCATTCATACGATGATTTGAAGTTTCCCTTATAAATGTGCATTTAAAGTAAAACCCAAATCATTGTTCTCATGGATCTGCATCAGAAGGTTTGCTTTGTGATTAAATCTGCAGATTTTTTACAAATTGGAATTTCACAGAGTGGTACTTGCAGCAATAGCATGATGGAGCCAATTTCCTCTGTTCCTCTTTATGTGAAAGTGTGGTGGCTGGGAAGACTGTCTTTCCCACACTCAAATTACCCTGCCAGACAAAGGAAGTTTTCAGAAGAATCCTGAGCATGTAATTTTATTACCTTAGCACCATTTTAATGTAATTCATGTAATTTCTTCTGCAGGAGAAAAGTTATTTTCCTAAATGCCTGGCAAAATGAGAACGGATGGATTTTTGACTTCCACCAACTCCCTCTGTAGAATTTTCTGCTCAAAGAAGAAACAAGGAGAGGTGCTCAGCTCAGACCCACTCTGGGAGCAGAGTGGGTCTGCAAGGCCTTTCAAGCTTGCTGATTTCTAATAACTCTGTAGGTGCTTCCCAAGTGGCTCAGTGGTAAAGAACCTGCATGCCAATGCAGGAGACTCGGGTTCAACCTGAGTCAGGATGATCCCCTAGAGAAGGGAATGGCAGCCCACTCCAGCATTCTTGCCTGGAGAATCCCATGGACAGAGGAGCCTGGCGAGCTACAGTCCATGGGGTCAAAGAGTGGGACATGACAACTGAGCAACTAAGCACACAGTACACAAACCAGACTTCAGACTAAGGCATCTGATCCCTTGTCTGGGGTCTGACCTGTAGGTTCTGATGAGTATACTATGTACTAGAGAAAGGGACTTGAACTGGGACTCAGACTTCTCCCAAGCTCATTTCTGGCTCTGTCACTTACTGGCTGGTGAACTCAGTCACGTTCCATGGTGTGCCTAAACCAACCGACCTCCCATCTGTAATGCCATCACATGGGATTAGGACTTCAACACACAAATGGAGGTGGGGGGGATACAATTCAGGTCACAGCAAATTCCTTTTCCAAACAGTGGCCAGCAGGATCATTTAAAACCCGAAGTCAGACAACGTCCCTCCCCTGATCATAATTCTTTTGTGGGGACTCATCACACTTAGGCTTCCTGGTGGCTCAGCTGGTAAAGAACCTGACAATGCAAGAGACCGCCTGCAATGCAGGAGACAAAGGTTTGATCCCTGGGCTGGAAAGATCCCCTGGAGAAGGGAATGGCAACCCACTGTAGTAACCCTGCCTGCGAAATCCCATGGACAGAGGAGCCTGGAGGGCTACAGTCCATGGGGTCACAAAGAGTTGGACACGACTTAGGGACTAAACCACCTCCACATTCACACTTAGAGAATAGCAGCTGGATCCCAAACCATGACCTACAACATTCCAAATGGTCTAGCCTCTGCCCATCCCTTTGACCTCAGTGCCCACTGCTCTACCCATTATCCAGCCACACTGGGATTTCTTCTGTTTCTGGCATATACCAACGTTTTTCTGGCCTCAGGCATTTTGCATTTAACTGTTCTCTCTGCCTGGGACACCCTCCCAAAACTGTTCAAATGGCTGGCTCCTCCCTGCTACTGAGGTCTCAGTTCTGATATCAATTCTGTAGAAGGGTCTTCCAGGCCACCCAAAAGTCACCCTTGACAGACCTATGGACATGGGGGGAAGGGATGAGGGAGAAGGGGAGCTGTATGGAGAGAGTAACATGGAAATTTACAATACCATATGTAAAATATAAAGCCAATAGAAATTTGCTATATGACTCAGGGAACTCAAACAGGGGATCTGTCACAGGCTGAAGGGTGGGAAGGGGAGGGAGATGGGAGGGAGGCTCGGGAGAGAGGGAACATGGGTGTGCCTATGGCTGATTCTTGTTATGTATGATAGAAAACCACAAAATTCTGTAAAGCAATTCAGTTCAGTTTAGTCGCTCAGTCGTGTCTGACTCTTTGCGACCCCATGAATTGCAGCACGCCAGGCCTCCCTGTCCATTACCAACTCCCGGAGTTTACTCAAACTCATGTCCATCGAGTCAGTGATGCCATCCAGCCATGTCATCCTCTGCCATCCACTTCTCCTCCTGCCCCCAATCCCTCCCAGCATCAGTCTTTTCCAATGAGTTAACTCTTCGCATGAGGTGGCCAAAGTACTGGAGTTTCAGCTTTAGCATCAGTCCTTCCAATGAACACCCAGGACTGATCTCCTTTAGAATGGATTGGTTGGATTATCCTTCAATTAAAAAAAAATTTTTTAATAATAAATGTAATTGGAAGAATAAAAAAAAAGTCACCCTTGGTACCTCCCTGTGGTTAAAACTCTGCAGTTATGCTGCAGGGGTCACAGGTTCGAGCCCACTCGCTACATGGCTCAGTCAAAAAAAAAGAAAAACAACTCACCCCTGCTCACAGTCAGTCTTTGCATTATAGCTACTTTATTGTCCCCAAAACTCTTTTGGGTTTCTGAAATTATGCCTCCTCCTCCTACTGGAGCAGGAGCCCTCTGAGAGCAGAGCCCCGGCCTGTCACATCCGTCATCAGATCCCCAGCACCTTCCACCAAGTCCTGCACATCACAGGAGCTCCTTGAACAACCAGCACATGAGAGAGGGAAGACAAGGAGGCCCTCTAGTTCAGGCACAGACCTCTCCCTTGACACCACCTCTCTTTAACAGTTCCCTCTAAGGGAAGCAGCTCATGAAAAATATAGAGAGAATTATGTCCCACTGCCACCTGATGTGCAGCTCAAGAATGAAGTGGAATTAGACTAGAAAATTGCATCACAGGCAAACCCATGCTGCGAGGTCCTATTAAAACCGAGGAGAACTGACTGCTCTTGTCTCCCAGCACCAGATCACAAAGAAAGAGAGAAAAGCAAGATCCCACCTTATAATGGCTTACCGTGGGAATGGGAACGGGTGTCGATTCTCTCCCTTACTGCATAAATCTCTTCCATCTTTCTATCATGTTTGTTACTTATCACTGGTGGCTCACATGGTTAAGAATCTGCTCATGATGCAGGAGACCAGGGTTCAATCCCTGGGCCAGGAAGATCCCCTGGAGAAGGAAATGTCAACCCACTCTAGCATTCTTGCCTGGAGAATTCCATGGACAGAGGAGCCTGGCAGGCTACAGCCCATGGTGTCGCAAAGAGTCAAACATGACTGAGCGACTAACACTTTCACTTTTCACTTCAAACAACAAGAAGTTATTTAAAAGTTCACTTTAATAACATAAATAAAAGATAACATAACATAAAATAACATAAATAAAAGTTCACTTTAAATAACAAGAAGAAATAGACAAAAGAGAAGAAATTCAAATCGCATCTATTCTAAGGGGCTCAGACACATGCAGCGATGAACTCCTCGCTGCTCAGGTGCCCACAGTGATTCCTTTGCTATATCCCAACCGTGACAGAGAAAAAAGTGAATTTTCCTCACCTTCATCCAGCTGCAGGGCTCATCCTAACAGCTTCGAGCCAGCTGGACAAATAAGAACTTGTTGTTCCCTCTTCTCACATCATGTATGTCAGAGGTCCCTAACTGCCAGCTCCTAAGCCTGCACAGAGCTCACAGATGTGTCTTGTTTGACCTGCAATATTATTTTTATTAGGATTAGTTGCCAACATGTAAAAGGAAGGAGATTTTCATCTTTAAAAAAAAAAAAAACAATCTGCATTTCCAACATCTCTAGAAAATCAGTCTGATATTAGGCTCACATTTCCACCATGCAAAACTCTGCTGAAAGATGACTGCCCACTGTGTCATTCTAGAACTTTCTGTCTCATCGTAGTATGCATTCAGGCTACTTCCCTCATTATATTACCTGGACCTCATAATTTTATTGTCCATTATATTGTGCATTATATTGTCTGGACCTCGTAGGTATTGAGTTTGCAACTGCTGTTATACACACACACACACACACACACACTCACTCACTCACTCACTCACTCACTAACTCAGTAGTGAAGTTAATAGAACGTTTTTGGCTAGTCAATGACATTCACTGCTTTGAGTGGCGATGATCTTACAAGATAGCTCTCTTGAATCAAATGGGATGACCCAGAATTCTAAATTCCTCCTTTGCCATTATCTCTGAGCTTCTTTGCAGGGAATAAATCTTAAATGGTCTCCTCTCCCACAGGAGCAGCATTTGCTGTGACGAATAGGAAAATAGTGTTCTCATGTAAATAGGGACAAAGGAGGGGAGTAATCTGATGCTGAAGACACTCAGTGTGGCAAAGATTGCTAACTGTTCACCAAAATTCATTTCTTCTTCCTAGTCTCTCCTGTGGTTATATGTGATCGTGTGATTGGTTCTTGAGAACAACTGCAGTTGGACACTGATGATGACGGGGATAACAGAAAGGCATGAGCAGGGATCTTGGATCCTTATATCAACACATGGGAACTAGCCATCCAATGGGAAGAAACATCTGACTTGGACTAATCTGTGAGAAGAAATCACCTTGCGTTGGAGTCAATCATTTTGAGGGCTATTTGATGCACTAGCTCTGTCTATCTCGATACACCCTATAAGCTTCCAAGAAAAATGTAAATAAAAATTAAAACTAAATGCTCATACAGAGACACTTTAGTAGCTATTATATTTTTGCTAATTCATTTTTATTTTTTTTAATTCTCATTGATGTATAGTTGCTTTACAATGTCGTGTTAGTTTCTACTGTACAGCAAAGTAAATCAGCCATATGTATACATGTGAAAGTTAAAGTGTTAGTCACTAAGTCGTGTCCAACTCTTTGCAGCCCCTTGAACTATAGCTTGCCAGGCTCCTCTGTCTATGGAACTCTCTAGGCAAGAATACCGGAGCGGGTTCCCATTCCCTTCTCTAGGGAATCTTCTCGACCCAGAGATCAAACCCATGTCTCCTGCATTGCAGGCAAATTCTTTACTGTCTGAGCCACCAGGGAAGCCAAAGACAGTGAAGCATAAAGTGGCAGTCGAAGCAAATGAAAAGGAACCTCGTTCTTTACTTGGGTCTCCCTAAGAACATTAAACGGGAGTCAACTTATAAACCTCAGCCAGATTTCTCAAAATACCATTTCCTCTTCTCAGACTTCTCTCTCAGTTCAAAACATCTCCAGGTCCTCTCTCTCACCAGCTCCCGAGAAAACCCTCCCAAACCTCCTTTTAAAAAGTCCTTGTCAGACTTCCTTGGAAGTCCAGTGGTTGAGATTCCGAGTTTCTAGTGCAAGGAGTATAGGTTCCATCCCCAGTTGAGGAACTAAGATTCCACACGCCGCTCAGCCAATTTTAAAAAAAAAGTTCTTGTCCCCATCACACACAGGCTCTTTTCCCTCTAGCTGGAATTCCTGATTTTATTTTGCCCACTCATCATTTCATCCTTCAAAGTTTACCTCAATGTCCCTTTTCCCTCTCCTCTTTACTCGCACCAATGGTAGTCCTCAGCTCCCAGCTTTGCTTCCATAGCACTGTGATGGTTCTGCCAGTAAAGCATTCTTCACAGAGTGCATGAGAGTGTACACACCTGTCTCCTCTACCTTGGGAGCTCCTCAAGGAGTGGGGCCACGTCCTCGGCACCTCGGTACACTCAGAGCCCTGTGCAGTGCCTGGGACAGGGTAAGCCCTCAGTGGACATTTGTGGAATGAATTAATGGGAAATGCTTGAAAGCCCACATTCAGAGCTTTGCCTCTTTAACTGAGGTTTTGCATTTGGTAAAATGTGGATACCAAATGTGGATTCTGTTTTTGGGTGGGCTTGACCATCCTCAGAGGAAGCCGTAGGCAGGAAAAACAATCAAAGTACCAAGTCATCCAAAGAGGTAACAGCCTATATTAACCATGCCTTCTTTTTCAAATGGTGGCCTCTTCAGTTTTTTAATATTTATTTTTTCTTATTTATTTGGCTATATTGGGTCTTATTTGCCATATGCGGCATCTAGTTCCCTGACTAGAGATTGAACCTGGGCCCCCCTCCTTTGGGAGAATGGAGTCTTAGCCACTGGACCACCAGGAAAGTCTTTAAACATGTATTTTCATTTTCTGTTTTTTGATGATCAATATAGGAGGCCATGCTCACCTGAAGGGATTACCTTTCCCAAAGTTATCCAGGTCTCAGAGGATGCGAACAATGGTGAGTGCCTCTTTCATATGCAACCCTCCAATCCAGATCCCATACCATGAAACACTATTTTTTATGGAGCTCTCAGTTCCCAGGCTACCATCACTCTGCCCTCATTACACCTAGCCAAGATACCAAACAACTAGGGACAGCCCTCACACCCCAGAACCTGCTAGAATTATTCATACTAGCCATTCCCAAGCCTGCTCACCTTGCCTGACCCTCTCCTTCTTGCAGAAATCCCAATGAAGGATCTACCCATGCTTCCCCCTCGATCCTTCTGCCTCCTGACCAACCCTGGTGGTTGCCTGTGTGGCCTGTAATAGCATGTTCCCTTCCCTCAGGATCTCTGAGCACAACAAGCTGTCTCTTCAATGGCAATGTCTCCTGATGTGTTGATCTTGCCATATGTAAATAATAATAAAACCTACATTTTAAAACACAACCTAAGCCATCACAGAGTTCCTTCCATGCAAGAGCAGTCAGTGATAAAGAATCCACCTTTCAATGCTAAGGACATGGGTTCAACCCATGGTCAGGGAACTAAGATCCCACATGTCAAAGGGCAACTAAGCCTGAGAGCCGCAACTACTGAGCCCACACACTCTGGAGCCCACTCACAGCAACTAGTGAGCCCACGTGATGCAACTAGAGAGAACCCTGTGCATCACAATGGAAGACCCCACTTGCTGCAACTAAGACTAGATGTACCAAATAAATAAATATTTAAAAAAGAGAGTAGCCACCAGATAAAGCCAGCTGAAACAAGCTGAGTCATAAAACATCAGTTCATTTACACTGACAAGGACCATGGGGAATTCTCGTTTATTTTCTGCCCAAGCCTATCTTCTCAAAGTCCTCTCAACTTGGTCTTCTTTGTCCTCTCAGCTTATCCCCAATCCCACTAGTGAAGTATCCCCTGAGAAGGTGACACTTGAGTGGAGAAGTGAAATGAAGTGAGAGGGTCAGCCATGTGTGCATATGAGGACAAAGCATTCCAGGCAAAGAGCTCAGCAAGGGTGAGCTCCTTGAGACTGGAACATACGTATGAAAGTGAAAGTGAAGTTGCTCAGTCATGTCCGACTCTTTGCAAACCGTGGACTATACCCTGCCAGGCTCCTGCATCCATGGGATTCTCCAGGCAATAATACTGGAGTGGGTTGCCATTTCCTTCTCCAGGGGATCTTCCTTTCCCAGGGATGGAACCCTCATCTTGCGCATTGCAGCAGACTCTACCATCAGAGCCACCAGGGAATCCTGGAACATATATATAATTGACTCCTTATCACAGAAGTGACCCAGAAAAATGGCTTTGAGGTTCATTATGCTCAGCGAGAGAAGCCAGGCACAAACAGTTACATATTGAATGATTCCATTTATGGGAAACGTTCAGAATAGGCGAATCCATAGAAACAGAATGGAGTAGGAAATGGCAACTCACTCCAAGGTTCTTGCTTGGAGAATACCATAGACAGAGGAGCCTGGCGGGATGCAGCCCATGGGGTCTCAAAAGCTGGACGTGACTGAGAGACCAAGTACACACACATAAAGACAGACAGCAGGTCAGTGGTTGCCAGGGCCTGGTGGGGAGGAGGGTGCCTGCTTAGTGGGCACAGGGTTTCCTTTTGGGGTGATGAAAATATCTAAGAACTAGATAAAAGCAGTGGCTGCAATAGCATTGCAGATGAACTAAATGCCACTGAATTGCAAACTTTAAAATGGTTAATTACAATGTTATGTTGTATGAACTTCACCTCAATTTTTTTAAAAAAAGAAGCTACCTCTCTATTTTCTCTCACCCTTCCTTCCATATCAGACTCCCCACCTGTCATAGGTGTCTACCTTTTCTTAGCCTTTTTTTTCTTTGTTCTCCCCTTCCTTGGACCCATGTCAAGTATGAATAACTCTTTTAAGCACCAACTCACTCAAAAGACCAAGCCAAGGGGGCGGTCCTGAGATGGCATAGGAATAGGATGGGGAGGCCACTTTCTCCCCCACAAATTCATCAAAAGCACATTTAAACACTGAGTAAATTCCACAAAACAACTTCTGAATGCTGGGAGAGGACATCAAGCACCGAGAAAAGCAGCCCATTGTCTTCAAAAGGAGGTAGGAAAAAATATAAAAGATAAAAAGAGAGACAAAAGAGGTAGGGACGGAGCTCCATCCCAGGAAGGGAGTCTTAAAAAGAGAGAAGTTTCCAAACACCAGGAAACACTCTCACTACCAAGTCTGTGGCGAGCCTTGGAACCACAGAGGGCAACATAACTGGGAGGAAAAATAAACAAATAATTAAAACCCACAGATTACGTGTGGTAACTCCCCCAGCGGAGAAGAAGCACAGACGCCTGCACCAACCACTAGCAAGCGGGGGCTGGGCAGGGAGGCGCGGGCTGCATTGCTTAGAGTAAGGACCGGCCTGATTGCCCCGAGGGCAATCTGAGGGAACTAACTTGGGCTAGCAAATCAGACAGTGGGATAGCTACCACGCGAAAAGCCCTAA
>SJYT01068666.1:54826-69532 GCA_006410635.1 Cephalophus harveyi | reverse complement strand
GTTGGTGATGGACAGGGAGGCCTGGCGTGCTGCGATTCATGGGGTCGCAAAGAGTCGGACACGACTGAGCGGCTGAAATGAACTGAACTGAACTGACTGAATGAGGTGGATGAAACTGGAGTCTATTATACAGAGTGAAGTAAGCCAGAAGGAAAAACACCAATACAGTATACTAAAACATATATATGGAATTTAGAAAGATGGTAACGATAACCCTGTATGCGAGACAGCAAAAGAGACACAGATGTATAGAACAGTCTTTTGGACTCTGTGGGAGAGGGAGAGGGTGGGATGATTTGGGAGAATGGCATTGAAACATATATAATATCTTATATGAAATGAATCGCCAGTCCAGGTTTGATTCATGATACAGGATGCTTGGGGCTGGTGCACTGGGATGACCCAGAGAGATGGTATGGGGAGGGAGGTGGGGCGGGGGTTCAGGATGGGGAACACACGTACACCCATGGTGGATTCATGTTGATGTATGGCAAAACCAATACAATATTGTAAAGTAATTAGCCTCCAATTAAAATAAATAAATTTATATTAAAAAAAAAAAAAGACCAAGCCAAGACCTTCCACAAAGAAGAACCAGTGTTTAGAGCTTCCCAGGCAGGTAAACAGAATGGTCATCTTGAGCATCTCAGTAGCCATATCTAAAAGCACAGCAAATACACCATTTTGTCCTTTACCCTTTCTGTTTCTCCTTCCTGCTCCCTGAGGAAAGTCCGTTATTAAGAGGTTCATATCACCTCATGCCCACTTTTCTGTTTCTTCCAGCACTTAACTGATGTCAGCCTCTTATCTGAACCTTTTATTGTAAGTCTCTTTCCTATTTCCCTCTCCTATGCACTTAGATCCTTCATGCTTGGGTCAAAAGAATTTTTAACAGAACCATTTATCGTGTTAATGCTCTGCTCTGAAACATTAGATGGCTCCCCACTGCTAACGCAATAAAGTTCAAATTCAAATAGGAGGTTTCATTGCAAGATGGAAGATGTCAAAATCCATTCTTCTGGCTCTAGCCCCATTCCTAATGGAACACCCTCTGTCAGGAAGCATTCCTTCAAGTTTCTGTTTCATTGCTTATCCTTCCTCTTCCAGAAATACCTGTTCACTCTTCCCTTTCCAGCTATAAAATCTGCCTCATCTTTCCAGTCCCATGCCTGCCACCTATTTGGGAACATCTTTTCTCTTTCTATTTGGCCATGCCATGCTGCATGTGGGATCTTAAGTAAGGGATCCCTGACCAGGGATCAAATTCACACTCCTATTGCATTGGAAGCACAGAGTCTTAACCACTAGACCATCAGAAAAGTCCCTTTGGGAACATCTTTGCTGACTCTCATGCTTGAAGTTAGCCTCCCGCTTCGATCAGTATTTTCAGTAGTATTAGTTGGGCTGATGTGCCCATGGTAAGAACCTCTCAGGCAGACTAGGAATGCCTTGAAGATGGAGACTTTGCCTTTTGTAACCAATGATTGGCATATGTGTGCCAAGACATTGGTTTGTTGAAATAAACTGGTTTAAAAGTTCTCAAGGACACCAAAAGGATTTTGAGCAATGTGTCCTGGACTTCCTGAGCCTCCTAACTGTCACAAAAATGAGATCTGCAGCACAGTCCTTGGGAACTAATTAAGTATTGGGACACTGCTATGCTCAGACACAGGCATCCATGCACCTCAGAAACACTCCCACAGAACAGTGCCATCAGCCCAAGTTCTCCTATCTTAACTCATTAATATTTGACTTCTCTGCCTCTCAGATGTCTCCAATATTTTAATTACAGAATCTTATTACATGCTCAGGGGTTTTTAAAAGAAACAGACACAATTTTCATAAAAGTTTCATGAATCTGACTCAATATATGAATATATTTCAACCCATAAGTATTAATAGTAGTTAAAATTTATGGCACACTTACTTAGTGCCAAGCATAATCCCATTTAATCCTGACCACAGACTTAAGGAGGTTCAGAGAAGCTAAGTGTTTGCCCAAAGTCACCAGAGTCTGACTCAGCCAACACATTTTGCCAGTTTCCAAAGTTGACTGTCTCATCATTTTTTTATTAACAACTACTTACCTATGGAGCCGTTACTCAAGCTTGCTTGTTCTCATAAATGCCAGGAAATCAAGCCTTCTCTCCTTCCCCAGAGCAACCTTCAAATAGTGACTAATTCTACTCCTTGGATAGAATATTTCAAAGGCTGTATTATACACTGATTCCCAAAGCTACCCAATGGGATTAAGCTCTAAAGATCCATCTGAACAATACACCCTTTACTGGCTACTTTACTTTTCTTATGCTTTCTATTTTTACATGGGAAATGAAGTGAAAAGTAGAAGTGTTAGTTGCATCCAAACTCTTTGCAATCCCTTAGACTGTAGCCTGCCAGTCTCCTCTGTCCATGGAATTCTCCAGGCAAGAATACTGGGGTGGGTAGCTATCCCCTTTCTCCAGAAGATCTTCCTAATCCAGGGATCAAACCCAGGTCACCTACACTGCAGGCAAATTCTTTACTGTCTCAGCCACCAGGGAAGCCCTGTTATATGGGATCACCTCCCAAATAAAGTTGTTGTTGTTCAGTCACTAAGTAGTATCCGACTCTTTGTGATCCCATGGACTGCAGCATGCCAGATATCCCTGTCCTTCTCCGTCTCATGGAGTTTGCTCAAACTCCTGTCCATTGAGTCGGTGATGTCATTCAACCATCTCATCCTCTGTCACCCCCTTCTCCTCTTGCCCTGAGTCTTTCCCAGCATCAGAGTCTCAAATCCTTGTCTTGAGGCCTGCTTCTAGGGGAACCCAAACCAATATATTGTTCCACATCAGGGTTAGCAAACTCTTCATGTAAAGGGTCAGACAGTAAATATTGCTAACCAAGCTGTTCTATCACAACTACTCAATTCTGCCATGGTTGTGCAGTATTGCAGAGAAAATATGTAAAGGAATAAGTGTGATTGTCTTTCTATAAAACTTTATTCGTAGACATTGAAATTTGAGTTTCACATAACTTTCACATATTGTGAAATATTGACTATAATCAGAAGGGATTTTCCTGGTGGCCCAGGGGTTAAGACTCTGTGTTCCCAATGCAGGGGGTCAACCAGAACATGATTTAACAACTAAACAATAACAACATCCCTTTAGTGATTAACTTGTAGCAAAAGCTACAAGTTAGTTTTTTAGAATACAAAGGTTAAAGTAAAAATAACGGGTCCAATATGAAGTCAGATTTGTTCTTCCCTATTATACCATCATTGCTGCCATTTTCCAGGTGAGGAAAACAGAAGTTTAGGAAGGTTAAGTGGCTTTAAGACAATACACAAATTCCAATGAATAAGCATGGTGCACAGTGCCCAGAATGGTCCTTTGGAATCTCTATTCAAAAGTTGTCACACCCCCATCACTTTGGAGAATCAAGTGACACCTTCTCCAGGGCTTCCCGAGTCAGTACCTTCCTCTCTGCACACTGAGGCTTTGGCAGAGCAGCATGGTGACTCATGGCGGCAGCTGCTCCCAGATGCCAGCCAAAAACAGCTCGCTGAAACACTTCTTGGAAACAGCTGCTCCTCCTTTGCTAAGAAACCATGCAGTGTCACAGCAGGACAAGGGAACCTGAGAAGATCCAAGGGTCGGCTGAGTGACACCTTGGAGACAGGACAGCTGGAGCCAGTCTCCACTTACCTGCCGTCCTGTGGGCATGAGACCAACCTGCATTTCTCTATAGTGTTTGTGTATGTATCTAGATACACCTGTAAGTGTGATTAAGACCATATTACATCACACACCTGGGGCTAAACAGAGCTTGGCTTAGACAAACTTAAAAGTTCAAAGCATGCATGCCAAGCCCTAAGCTTACTCATTACAGTACAACAGAAGCTCTTCCTCATTCCGTCCAGTCTGCCCAATGTCCCCAGGGAGTAATACTACTAGATGGGCTTACATGGCCCTTACCTCGTGCCAGGCACTGGACTAAGACTTTATACACAATACTCTGTTTAATCCTCACAGAAATCCTATGAGGTAGATGCTATTGGAAACCTCATTTTACAGATGAGGAATCTGAGGGTTCAAGTAATTTTCTCAAGTCACACAGCCCATGAGTGGCAGGGCTGGGTTTGAAATTCAAGTAGACTGATTCTGGCATCCACATTCTAAACCACAGGTTGGTCAACTTTTTCTGAAAAGGACCACATTGCGAATATTTTAGGTTTTGCAGGACACATACGGCCTCTGTCACAAATTATTATTATTACTTCTTTTACAGTTCTTTTACAAAGTAAAATTCATTCTTAGCTTAAAAATTATTCAAAAACAGCTGTCTCTGAGCCATTATCCCATGATGCAGGTGTTTGAAAAACTGGCGCCAATTCTCCACACCCACCCAATCCAGCTGCACCCTTTGCCAATAACTGTAGAGCCCACCCACTCTCACCTTGGGCTTGATCATGTGACTTGCTTTAGCCAATAGGATGTAGACCAGTATGACACATGCACACAGAGGGTTAAGAAGCATTTGCACATCTCTCACTCTTGCATCTTTCCTGCCATCTCCACAAGAACATGCCCATGTTGGCCTGCAGGTGGGTGAGTCAAATGGAGCAGAACATGGTTGACAATCCCCTCAGCAGAAGCCAGTCTAAACTAACCAACTCCTAGGCAACCCCCAGACTTCCTTGTGAAAGATCTCAGCCAAGTTTAGTAAAGCTGCTTACCCCTCTTGCAAATTTGCCGAGCACAGAGCATGAGCAAGCCAGCTGAGATCAGTCAACCCTGAACCTTAAGAGCTAAATAAATGTGTACTATTGTATTTCATTGAGTTCTGTGATTGTTTCTTGGGCAGCACTGTACTTCCAATAAATAACTGACACATACAATATTAATAAAGCTTCTGGGTTGCCGTCAACTGAATCCCAAGTGAAGTAAAAAAAGAAAGACACAGCATTCTTGCAAGTTTCCTAGAATGACCTGTGAAAATCAAGGGCTAAAACAATCCCTCTTCTTCCATCCTGTCTCCAGTCACATAGCCACCAGCAGTATTGAGTTTTATATTTTGGGTAAGAGAAACTAACAGACTCCCCTCCTTCTGGCTCAAGTAAGGATTCTCAGGGGAAGGCAGTCATTGGCTCTAGAAGGTGGGGTACCATGATTTGCTGAACTGGAGTCAAGAGACCACATGGGCTCATATTGAAACATGGATGCTCCTGCTATTATACAGTCCACAATGTACAAGACAGAAGGGGTGATTTATAGAAAATTGTGTTGTGTGTCTTCCCCTCAGTGGACACTCTACTGCACTGCAGAAGTGCCTACAGTAAGGTTGAGACTGTGAACTCTGGAGTCAAACAGTTTTGCTTCAAATCTGGCTCTGTCACTTACTCACCAACAAGTACTTTAATGTCTCTGAACCTCAGTTTTTCCACCTAAAAAGTGATGCTAATAATAGCACCTATATTACAGAGTACTTTTCTAATGTTTATGAAGATAAAAATGAGTTTTATTTATAAAATGCTTAGAACAATGCCTGCCATGGAGCAAGGATTATCCTTTCTGAGGGGCAATTGCACACCAAGGAAATATGTATAATAACCCACTAACGAGGACTTCCCTGAGGTCCAGTGATTAAGACTTCGCCTTCCAATGAAAGGAACCCCAGTTCAATCCCTGGTTGGGGAGCTAAGACCCCACATGTCTCAGGACCAAAATAGCAAAACATAACACAGAAACAATATTGTAACAAGTTTAATAAAGACTTTAAGAATGGTCCACACCCCCCAAAAAAAAATCCTAAAAGAAGGAAACCACTGCTTTCCTGTCTGAAGATGGCAGAAGAATAGGACGGGGAGACCCCTTTCCCGGAGAAGGCAATGGCACCCCACTCCAGTACTCTTGCCTGGAAAATTCCATGGATGGAAGAGCCTGGTGGGCTGCAGTCCATGGGGTCGCTAGGAGTTGGACATGACTGAGCGATTTCACTTTCACTTTTCACTTTCATGCATTGGAGAAGGACATGGCAACCCACTCCAGTGTTCTTGCCTGGAGAATCCCAGGGACGGGGGAGCCTGGTGGGCTGCCGTCTCTGGGGTCGCACAGAGTCGGACACGACTGAAGTGACTTAGCAGTAGCAGCAGCAGCAGACCCCTTTCTCCCCCACAAATTCACCTAAAGATCATTTGAATGCTGAGTAACTTCCACAAAACAGCTTCTGAATGCTGGCAGAGGACACCAGGCACCCAGAAAGGCAGCCCATTCTCTTCAAAAGGAGGTAGGACAAAACATAAAAGACAAAAAAAGAGACAAAAAAGTTAGGGACAGAGGCCTGGGGAGGGAGTCATGAAGGACAAGAAGTTTCCAAACAGTAGGAAATCCTCTCACAGGCGGGTCTGTGGGGAGTTTTGGAATCTCAGAGGGCAACATAACCGGGAGGAAAAAAAAACAAAGCCACAGAATAGGTGCCTAACCACAACTGCCAGCAGAGAAATAGCCCAGATGCTCACTACTGCCACCAGCGAGCAGGGGCTGGACAGGGAGGCGTGGGTGGCATAATTGATGCTTAGAGTAAGGACCAGGAATGCCCTGGGGACAATCTGATGGAGCTAAAGTGAGATAGCAACCCAAACTGTGGGATTACCAGAGAGAAAAAAAAAAAAAACTTTGCTGTGAAAGGCTCTAACACGCAGCCTGGCCCGCTCACAGAATAAAGGATTGAAACACCAAAGGAGAGCTAGCTGGCTGCACACAGGGCCCTCCCCCCGCTGGAGGCAGAGAAGCAGGTGGGCAACAGCCAGAGGGAAGGCAAGGGGCTGCTGCAATCTCGACCCCAAAGACCGGCATCCTCCACCAAACTGTGAGCAGGCTCCCAGTTGCTAACCACATCTTCCTGGGATCCTGGACGGTTGACATCTGCCAGGAAGGTTGCAGCCTGAGATCAGCGCCCTAGAGGAGACACACGACACACCTGAGACAGCGCTCTCGCAGCGAACCCAGGGAAACCGAGGGGCAGACTGGAGAGGTGATTAAGACAAGAGGTGATTTAATTTCTTTTTTAAATATAAGTTATTTATTACTCCTTTAATTTTCATTTTTATAACCTACTATTACCTTACCAAAAAAAGACCCTATTTTTAAGGCAAACTTCATGTATATATATATTTATAATTTTTGTGATTGATTTTGCTTTGTATTTTTAATATTGTTTTTTGGAGTCTAAACTCGACTCTAGATTTTTAATCTTTGCTTTTTGGCACTTGTTATCAATTTTGTACCTTTGAGAATCTAATCTTCAGTATCCATTTTCACTTAGGGGTGTGATTACTGGCTTGATTTCTCTCTCCCCTTTTGACTCTCCCTTTTCTTCCCCTGGTCATCTCCATCTCCTCCCTCCCCCTTCTCTTCTCTCCTTAACTCTGTGAATCTCTCTCCTCCCTCCCCCTTCTCTTCTCTCCTTAACTCTGTGAATCTCTCTGGGTGTTCCAGACTGTGGAGAACACTTAGGGAACTGATTACTGGCTAGATTGCTCTCTCCCCTTTTGATTCTCCCTCTGGTCATCTCCATCTCCTCCCTCCCCCTTCTCTTCTCTCCTTAACTCTGTGAATCTCTCTCCTCCCTCCCCCTTCTCTTCTCTCCTTAACTCTGTGAATCTCTCTGGGTGTTCCAGACTGTGGAGAACACTTAGGGAACTGATTACTGGCTAGATTGCTCTCTCCCCTTTTGATTCTCCCTCTTCTCCTCCTGGTCACCTCTATCTCCCTTCTCCCTCTTCTCTTCTCCATGTAACTCTGTGAACCTCTCTGGGTGTCCCTCACTGTGGAGAATTCTTTCACCATTAACCTAGATGTGTTATCATCTGTGCTATATGGATGAAGAAGTCTTGAGGCTATTGTAAGAATAAGACAGAAAGCCAGAAGCAGGAGATTTAACTCCAGAACTTTAGAACATCATAGAACTCCTGATTCCAGGGAACATTAATAGAAAAGAGCTCACCCAAAAGCCTCCATGTGGGTGGGTTAGTCACCTAGTTGTGTCCGACTCTTTGCGACCCCACGAACTGTAGCCCATCAGGCTCCTCTATCTGTGGGATTCTCTAGGCAAGAATACTGGAGTGGATTGCCAGTCCCTTCTTCAGAGGATTTTCCTGACCCAGGAATCGAACCCAGGTCTCCTGCATTGCAGGCAGATTCTTTACCATCTGAGCTACAGGGAAGCCTCCATAACTACACTGAAACCAAGCTCCACCCAAGAGCCAACAAGTTCCAGAGCAAGACATACCATGCTAATTCTCTAGCAAAGCAGGAACACAGCCCTGAGCATTAAAAGACAGACTGTCCAAAGCCATGCCAAAGCCACAGACAACCCAGAACTCACCACTGGACACATCATTTTACTTCAGAGAGAAGAGATCCAGTTCCATCCATGAGAACACAGATGCAAGCTCCCCTAACCAGGAAACCTTGACAAGCCACTAGTCCAACTCCACTCACAGGGAGCAGGCCCCACAATAAAGTGGAACCACAAACTTTCAGCCTACAGAAAGGCCACCCCAAACACAGCAATCTAAACAAAATTAAAAGGCAGAGAAATATTATCAGGTAAAGGAACATGATAAATGCCAACCAAACCAAACCAAAGAGGAGGAGTTAGGGATTCTACCTGAAAAAGAATTCAGGGTAATGATAGTACAGATGATCCAAAATCTTGAAAACAAAATGGAGTTACAGATAAATAGACTAGAGACAAGGACTAAGAAGATGCAAGAATGTTTAATAAGGACCTAGAAGAAATAAAGAAGAGTCCATCAATAATAAATAATGCAATAAATGAGATCAAAAGCATTCTGGAGAGAGCCAACAGTAGAATAACTGAGGAAGAAGATAAGATAAGTGAGGTGGAAGATAGAAAATGGTGGAAATAAATGAAGCAGAAAGGAAAAAAGAATTAAAAGAAATGAGGACAACCTCAGAGACTCTGGGACAATGTTAAATACCCCAACATTCAAATCATAGGAGTCCCAGAAGAATAAGACAAAAAGAAAGGGCATGAGAGGAGTTAATAGTTGAAAGCTTTCCTAAATGTGGAAGGAAACAGTTACCGAAGTCCAAGAAACCTAGAGTCCCAAACAGGATAAATCCAAGGCAAAATACCCCAAGACACATATTAATCAAATTAATGAAGATCAAACACAAAGGGCAAATACTAAAAAAAGCAAGAGAAATCAACAAAAAACACATAAGAGGATCCCCATAAGGAGAATAGCTGACCTTTCAATAGAAACTCTTCAGGCCAGGAGGGAATGGCAAGACATACTTAAAGTCATGAAAGAGAAAAACCAACAACCCCCAGATTACTCTACCCAGCAAGGATCTCATTCAAATATGAAGGAGAAATAAAAAGCTTTACAGACAAGCAAAAGCTGAGCGAATTCAGCACCACTAAACCAGCTCTTCAACAAATGCTTAAGGATCTTCTCTAGACAGGAAACACAGAAAAGGTTTATAAACTTGAACCCAAAACAACAAAGTAAATGTCAATGGGATCATACTTATCAATAATTACCTTAAATGTAAATTGGTTGAATGCCCCAACCATAAAACAAAGACTGGCCAAATGGATACAAAAACAAGACCCCTATATATGCTGTCTACAAGAGACCCACCTCAAACCAAGGGACACATACATACTGAAAGTGATGGGCTGGAAAAAGATATTTCATACAAATGGAGACCAAAAGAAAGCAGGAGTAGCAATACTCATAGCAGATAAAATAGACTTTGAAATAAAGACTGTGAAAAGGGACAAAGAAGGACACTACACAATAATCAAAGGACCAATCCAAGAAGAAGATATAACTATTATAAATATATACACACCAACATAGGAGGGTGCATATAAATATATATGCACCTAATGATTATAAATATATATGCAACTCAACCCCTTACCTCAATACGTAAGGCAAATGCTAACAAGTATGAAAGGGGAAATTAACCATAACACAATAATAGTGGGAGACTTTAATACCCCACTTAAACCTATGGATAGATCAACCAAACAGAAAATTAGTAAGGAAACACAAACTTTAAATGATACAATGGACCAGTTACACCTAATTGATATCTATAGGACATATCACCCCAAAACAATGAATTTCATCTTTTTCTCAAGTGTTCATGGAACATTCTCCAGGATAGATCACATCCTGGGCCATAAATCTAGCCTTGGTAAATTCAAAAAATTGAAATCATTCAAGCATCTTTTCTGATCACAATGCAGTAAGATTAAATGTCAACTACAGGGGGGAAAAAAACTATTAAAAATACACACATATGGAGGCTAAACAACACACTTCTGAATAACCAACAAATTACAGAAAAAAATCAAAAAGGAAGTCAAAATATGCCTGGAAACACATGAAAACGAAAACACAACAACCCCAAAACTATGGGATTCTGTAAAGGCAGTGCTAAGGGGAAGTTCATGGCAATACAAACTTACCTCAAGAAACAAGAGAAAAATCAAATAAATAACCTAACTTTGCACCTAAAGCAACTAGAAAAAGAAGAAATGAAGAACTCCAGGGTTCGTAGAAGGAAAGAAATCATAAAAATTAGAGCAGAAATAAATGAAAAAGAAACAAAGGAAAATATAGCAAAAATCAACAAAACTAAAAGCTGGTTCTTTGAGAAGAAAAATAAAATAGACAAACCATTAGCCAGACTCATCAAGAAAAAAAAAGGAGAAGAATCAAATCAACAAAATTAGAAATGAAAATGGAGAAATCACAACAGACAACACAGAAATACAAAGGATCATAAGAGACTACTATCAGCACCTATATGCCAATACAATGGACAACTAGTAAGAAATGGAGGAATTCTTAGAAAAACATAACCTTCCAAAACTGAGCCAGGAAGAAATACAAAATCTTAACAGATCCATCACAAGCATAGAAATCAAAACAGTAATCAAAAATCTACCAACAAACAAAAGCCCATGACCAGATGGTTTCACAGGTGAATTCTATCCAAAATTTAGAGGAGAGCTAACCCTTATCCTACTCAAACTCTTCCAGAAAATTGCAGAGGAAGGTAAACTTCCAAACTCATTATATGAGGCCACCATCACCCTAACACAAAAACCAGACAAAGATGCCACACACAAAAAGAAAACTATAGGACAATATCACTGATGAAAACAGATGCAAAAATCCTCAACAAAATTCTAGCAAACAGAATCCAACAACGTATTTAAAATATCATACATCATGACCAAGTGGGGTTTATCCCAGGGATGCAAGGATTCTTCAATATTCACAAATCGATCAATGTGATACAACACATTAACAAATTGAAAGATAAAAACCATATGATTATCTCAATAGATGCAGAGAAAGCCTTTCACAAAATTCAACATCCATTTATGATAAAAACCCTCCAGAAAGCAGGCATAGAAGGAACATACCTTAACATAATAAAAGCCATATATGATAAACCCACGGCAAACATTATCCTCAATGGCAAAAAATTAAAAGCATTTCCTCTAAAGTCAGGAACAAGACAAGAGTGCCCACTTTCACCATTACTATTCAACACAGTTTTGGAAGTTTTAGCCACAGCAATCAGAGAAGAAAAAGAAATAAAAGGAATCCAAATTGGAAAATAAGTAAAACTCTCACTGTTTGCAGATGACATGATCCTCTACATAGAAAACCCTAAAGACACCACCAGAAAATTACTAGAGCTAATCAATGAATATAGTAAAGTTGCAGGATATAAAATCAACACACAGAAATCCTTTGCATTCCCATACACTAATAATGAGAAAGTAGAAAAAGAAATTAAGGAAACAATTCCATTCACCATTGCAATGAAAAGAATAAAATACTTAGGAATATATCTACCTCAACAAACTAAAGACTTATATATAGAAAACTACAAAGCACTGATGAAAGAAATCAAAGATGATACAAATAGATGAAGAAATATACCATGTTCGGGATCAGAAGAATCAATACAGTGAAAATGCATATAATACCCAAAGCAATCTATAGATTCAATGCAATCCCTATCAAGCTACCAATGGTATTTTTCACAGAACTAGAACAAATAATTTCACACTTTGTATTCAGTTCAGTTCAGTTCAGTCGCTCAGTCGTGTCCAACTCTTTGCGACCCCATGAATCGCAGCACGCCAGGCCTTCCTGTTCATCACCATCTCTCGGAGTTCACTCAGACTCACATCCATTGAGTCAGTGATGCCATCCAGCCATCTCATCCTCGGTCGGCCCCTTCTTCTCCTGCCCCCAATCCCTCCCAGCATCAGAGTCTTTTCCAATGAGTCAACTCTTTGCATGAGGTGGCCAAAGTACTGGAGTTTCAGCTTTAGCATCAGTCCTTCCAAAGAAATCCCAGGGCTGATCTCCTTCAGAATGGACTGGTTGGAAATACAAAAAAAAAAACTCAAATAGCCAAAGCAATCTTGAGAAAGAAGAATGGAACTGGAGGAATCAACCTACCTGATTTCAGACTTTACTACAAAGCTACAGTCATCAAGACAGTATGGTACTGGCACAAAGACAGAAATATAGATCAATGGAACAAAATAGAAAGCCCAGAGATAAATCCACACACCTATGGACACCTTATCTTTGACAAAGGAGGCAAAAATATACAATGGAGAAAAGACAATTTCTTTAACAAGTGGTGGGGGAAAAACTGGTCAACCACCTGTAAAAGAAAGAAACCAGAACACTTTCTAACACCACACACAAAAATAAACGCAAAGTGGATTAAAGATCTAAATATAAGACCAGAAAGTATAAAACTCCTAGAGGAAAACATAGGCAAAACACTCTCTGACATAAATCACAGCAAGATCCTCTATGACCCACCCCTCAGAGTAATGGAAATAAAAGCAAAAATAAACAAATGGGATCTAATTAAAATTAAAAGCTTCTGCATAACAAAGGAAACTATAAGCAAGGTGAAAAGACAGCCTTCAGAATGGGAGAAAATAATAGCAAATGAAACAACTGACAAAGAATTAATCTCAAAAATATACAAGCAGCTCATGCAGCTCAATACTAGAAAAATAAATGACCCAATCAAAAAGCGGGCCAAAGAACTAAACAGACATTTCTCCAAAGAAGACATACAGATGGCTAACAAACACATGAAAAGATGCTCAACCTCACTCATTTTCAGAGAAACGCAAATCAAAACCACAATGAGGTACCATCTCTCACCACCAGTCAGAACAGCTGCAATCAAAAAGTCTACAAACAATAAATGCTGGGAAAGGTATGGAGAAAAGGGAACACTCTTACACTGTTGGTGGGAATGCAAACTAGTACAGCCACTATGGAGAACAGTGTGGAGATTTCTTTAAAAACTGGAAATAGAACTGCTATACAACCCAGCAATCCCACTGCTTGACATACACACCAAGGAAACCAGAAGTCAAAGAGACACATGTATGCCAATATTCATCATAGCACTGTTTACATAGCTAGGACATGGAAGCAACCTAGATGTCCATAGGCAAACAAATGGATAAGAAAGTCATGGTACATATACACAATGGAATATTACTCAGCTATTAAAAAGAAATCATTTGAATCTGTTCTAATGAGGTGGATGAAACTGGAGCCTATTATACATAATGAAGTAAGTCAGAAAGAAAAACACCAATACAGTATATTAACATATATATATGGAATTTAGAAAGACGGTAATGATGAGCCAATACACAAGACAGAAATAACAACAGACTTTTGGACTACGTGGAAGAAGGCAAGAGTAGGATGATTTGAGAGAATAGCATTGAAACCTGTATATTACCATATGTGAAATAGATGACCAGTCCAAGTTCAATGTATGAAACAGCACACTCAAAGCCAGTGCACTGGGACAACCCAGAGGGATGGGATGGGAAGGGAGGTGGGAGGGGGGTTTAGGATGGGGAATACATGTACACCCGTGGCTGGTTTATGTCAATGTGTGGCAAAAACCACCACAATATTGTAAAGTAAGGGGAAGGTGAAGTCGCTCAGTCATGTCCGACTCTTTGCGACCCCGTGGACTGTAACTTACTAGGCTTCACCGTCCATGGGATTCTCCAGGCAAGAATACTGGAGTGGATTGCCATTTCCTTCTCCAGGGGATCTTCCTGACCCAGGGATCGAACCCAGGTCTCCCACATTGGAGGCAGAGGCTTAATTAAACAATTTTTTAAAGGAATCCACTAACCAATATAAATAGATACTATATAAATATAAATATAATATAAATATAAATATAAGTGGCAACAGAGAAGAATGGTGAAATCATTTAAAGTCAAGTTAGGGATTGGAAGCTCGTATACGCCCATGGTGGATTCATGTCAATGTATGGCAAAACCAATATGGTATTGTAAAGTAAAATAAAGTAAAAAATAAAATTAAAAATAATAATAATAAAAATAAAAAGATTTAAAAAAAAAAAGTCAAGTTAGGTTAAGAACAAGTTAGAGTAAATCAAGAGGAAAAATGATCAGCTGCCTTAAATGCTTACATTCCGCCTAGGGAAGAAAAGTTATGTCCAACCTAGATAGCATTTTCAAAAGCAGAGACATTACTTTGCCGACTAAGGTCCGTCTAGTCAAGGCTATGGTTTTTCCTGTGGTCATGTATGGATGTGAGAGTTGGACTGTGAAGAAGGCTGA
>SJYT01068666.1:39065-54491 GCA_006410635.1 Cephalophus harveyi | reverse complement strand
AAAAGACTCTGATGCTGGGAGGGATTGGGGGCAGGAGGAGAAGGAGACGACCGAGGATGAGATGGCTGGACGGCATCACTGACTCGATGGATGTGAGTCTGAGTGATCTCCGAGAGATAGTGATGAACAGGGAGGCCTGGCGTGCTGCGATTCATGGAGTCACAGAGTCGGACACGACTGAGTGACTGAACTGAACTGAACTGAGGGCTATAATTCTTATATCTCACACATTTGCTTTAGGAGAGAAACTGGCATCTTCAAGACCCCCCAACAGAAAAGTTGTTGGCTTATTGACACTTGAATAGTTCTCTGAGCCCCAGGAAGCTTCCGGAAGGCTCATAAGTGTCCACCTAAGTACAGAGGTGCTGCAGGCAAAGCAAACTCTGTAATTTGACTTCTCATTACTCACTCCTTCCTTTTTCCATGACAACAGAACCTCAATTTAGATTAACCTCTGTGTCCAGCCTCAATCAATGGGTTGGGATTGATTTAAACCAATCACAACAATTCTATTTCCAAATTTCCCAGCCTCCTTAACACATGAGGAATCCCATGAAACATAATTTTGGTTGTTGAGACATAAGAAAGCTCTGCTGTAAGGATTTCTAGAATCTGAGTAAGCTTTAACTTCATTGGTGAAAAGCTGAAACTGCAGTTGACATGACCTTTTCTTCCATTACCTGGCTTTGGATTTAAAAAAAAAAAAAAAAAAGGATGGCTGGAGAAGCAGCAGCTGCTTTGTGACCATAAGGAAAAGACCAAGAGGAATATAGAGATATCTGCCATACAATGCTGCAACCACTGAAACAACGCCAGCAATTACCTACAATTACCTACCTGAATTCTCATTACAGGAGAAAAATACAGTCTGAAAGAATATTCTGAAACTCATGAGAATGCAGTCCAGGTGGCAACAGTGGAGCACAGGCTTAAACAATGCTATTCCTTAAAAGGCTAATACAGGTAAGTTTGGGATAGAAAGCTGCTTCCTCAGTTCCCACCTTGGAACATACCATGTACTAAGTACTTAGTACAATGTACTGAAAACTCCTGCATTTTACATGTTATGGGGAGAGACTGCCTCTCCTTGCTCTGAGGTCCAAACAGACTCAAGGAGAAGGAATTCACTAGTTCAAGGGGATATCATATTGTGATTGTCCCATATGATTTGGACAATCACTCTCTGAAGCCATTGAAGCAGGTGGCTTAGTTACACAGCTGCTCCTACTACCATCATATGGCTATGGAGGGGGGGTAGCTCTTAGCAAAGGATGCTGGTGTGTCTCAGACTGCAGTGTGTCCCAGTATGAGTCCCCTACAGCGAGAAAATCCCTGTGCTGGAGGTTAATATAATTAATTTAAAATTAAAGTTCAGTTGTGTCCAACTCTTTGAGACCCCATGGACTGTAAACCACCAGCCTCCTTTTTCCCTGGAATTCTTCAGGCAAGAATACTGGAGTGGGTAGTCATTCCCTTTTCCAGGGCATCTTCCTGACCCAGGGATTGAACCCAGTCTCCTGAATTGCAGGCAGATCCTTTATTATCTAAGCCACCAGGGAAGCCTCATGCTAGAGATTACCGGACATTAAAGACTCTGAAAAGTCCTGCAGTAAACATATAAACAGTTTTTGCTTAAACTTAATGTCTCCCAAATTCACAGTATCATAGCCCTCTTTTCCTTTTTTCCCCCTTGTCTTAAAAATTAGCTTAACATTCCATAATATCAAACCATGTATTTCATTATTTTCAAAATCCACTTTGGGAAACTAACCTAAAACAAAGCCATTTTCATTACTGTCTCATTAAAGTGGCATCTTCATACTGGAATTGATGTTAATATCTTAAAGCACAGTCTTCTCCAGGAAGCAGGATAGAGATAAAAATAGTCAAAGGTGGCCCAAGATGAGACTTCAGAAATGGGTCAGTTCGAACTTTCACTGTATACATAAGGAAATAGATGATCCAGCCAGGGAAGAGCTCAGTCAATGGCCAATGGCTCTAGCTATTGGTAGAACACAGAGCAACCTCTCCATGGCATGAACATCAGTGCTTAGAGGGCTTCCCTGTTACAGAAGACAATCCTAAAGTATCAGCTTTCATATACAGAGGTGGCCCCATCAAGGAGGATGACCCCAACTAAACACATGGCAGAAAAGTTCCAGAATGTGATTCAGGATAATACAAGTTCTCACATTTCCTCAGCGCTAGTCAGTGAAGGTTAAGAATGTTTTCAAGGGACTTTCCCAGTGGTCCAGTGGTTAAGAATCTGCCTTCCAGTGCAGGGGACACAGGTTCAATCCCTGGTCTGGGAAGATCCCACATGCAACTAAGCCCATGCACTGCCACCTACTGAAGCCTACACACTCAAGAGCCTATGCTCTGCAACAAGAGAAGCCACTGCAAAGAGAACCCCACAGGTCACAACTTGAGACTAGCCCCCTCTCACTGCAACTAGAGAAAACCCATGGGCAGCAACAAAGACCCAGTGCAGTCAAAAATAAAATAAATAAATAATTTTTTAAAAAAGAGAATATCAGGGCAGATTACCTGGCAATAAATTCACATTTCTGCCACTTACTAGCTGTGTGAACTGGCAGAAGCCACTTAATCTCTCTTTGCTTCAGTCTTCTCATCAGATACGTGGGTATGGAAGGTGTGGAGTGTCTCCACTTGGTAGACCAGTTGTGAAGGATTAATTTACATAATACTAATCAACTGCTTACAACTGTGCCTGGTACGTGAAGTAAGTGATGAAAAATGTTTAATTATATGATTCCATGTATAAAAAATGTCCAGAACAGACAAATCTTTAGAGATAGAATATAGATGAGTGGTAGCCAGGAGGTGGGGTGAGGAGAGACTGCCGAGATTGTTAAAGGGTAAGAAAATGTCCTAAAATTGATAGTGGTGATGGCCGCACACCTCCATGAATAGACTAAAAACCACTGAATTGTGAACTTTAAAAGAGTGAATTGTATGGCCTATGAATTATATATCAATAAAAATGTTAAATAAGAAATAAGTATGTACTTTTGATTAATTTTAATGGAGGAGCTACATCAGAGTTTAGACTAGAACTTTGTACTTAGTAGGTAGTCAGTATTATGAAACTGAATACGCTCTGTTTTCTTGTCTCTAAGATGTATATTTTTCCTTCACATTCTAACTCTTCTGAAATTGGGAGGTGTCATGTAGTTGATATGCATATTTAATGTCATTTCCTGTGCCCTCCAAAAAAGCTGCTCCAAAATTAATAGTTTGTCTTGCCATCAGTGGCATCCTGGAATCAAGAAATATAGTAATACAAGATTAAGCAACATTATATCTTAATAAGTTGGGGAAAGGCATGTGGTAACAGGTGCAGTCATCCAAACATTCAGTTCAGTTCAGTTGCTCAGCTGTATCTGACTCTTTGCGACCCTATGGACTGCAGCTCACCATGACTCCTTGTCCATCACCAACTCCCAGAGCTTACTCAGACTCATATCCATTTTGTCAGTGATGCCATCCAACCATCTCATCCTCTGTCATCCCCTTCTCCTCCCACCTTCAATCTTTCCCAGCATCAGAGTCTTTTCCGATGAGTCAGTTCTTCACATCAGGTGGCCAGAGTATTGGAGTTTCAGCTTCAGCATCAGCCCTTTCAATGAATATTCAGGACTGATTTCCTTTACAATGGACTGGCTGGATATCCTTGCAGTCCAAGGGACTCTCAAGAGTCTTCTCCACATCACAGTTCAAAAGCATCAATTCTTCAGCACTCAGTTTTCTTTACAGTCCAACTCTCACATCCATACATGACTACTGGAAAAACATAGCTTTGACTAGATGGACCTTTGCTGGCAAAGTAATGTCTCTGCTTCTTAATATGCTGTCTAGGTTGGTCATAGCTTTTCTTCTAAGGAGCAAGCGTGTTTTAATTTCATGGCTGCAGTCACCATCTGCAGTGATTTTGGAGCCCCCCAAAATAAAGTCTGTCACTGTTTCCATTGTTTCCCCCATCTATTTGCTGTGAAGTGATGGGATCAGATGCCATGATCCAAACATTAACTGACCATTATTATATGCCAGACTTCAGAAAGCATTACCCTTCACGCTTTCTTCATCTGAGAAGTCTTGTTCAAAATGTTTATCCACAAGCTTTTGATAAAGCAGAGTGGTAATTGACTCAGCTTTCATGGCCTTTCAGATTCTTGTTGAGGACTTTCCAGGTGGCTCAGTGGTTAAAAATCCACCTGCCAAGGCAGGAGACACAGGTTTGAGTGCTGGTCCAGGAAGATCCCACATGCCGCAGGGCAACTAAGCCCATGTACCACAACTACTGAGCCTGTGCTCTGGAGCCCACAAGCCTCAACTACTGAAGTCCATTCACCCTAGAGCCTGTACTCCACAACAAGAGAAGCACTGCAACATGAGAGCAACCCCTGCTCGCTGCAACTAGAGAAAGCCCACATGCAACAATGAATAATACTGTGGTGCAGCCAAAAATAATTTTTTTTTTTAAAATCCTTGTTGAGTACTATCCACAGGCCATGTTTCATACTTGGGTTGTAGTAGTTGCTACCTGTCCAACCCCAGGTATTCTTGGTCTACCTCTGAGTTTGCTCATAGACCCTGCCTGTGGTTGGCTTCCCATTTCAGGTAACTGCCACTTTCTGGTTTTTTGCCTCAGAGCTTCTTCAGGGAGCTTGTGCAGCACACACAGGGAAGGGAGAAGTGCCAGAGATCCAATGGCCTGGGAGAAATCCTCAGTCAGTGAAGCTACATCCCAGCCTCTCAGCCCAGATAACTCAGGAGGTGTGTTGCACACGTTTTCTCAGAGGATCCCCAAGGGGATGGAGTACCAGTTGCCCAAGAACCTACTCATGAATGAAACTTTACTGGATTATCTCCTTTCCCTCTCTTTCCACCCTCCCCTCCTTCAATGTGATTCATGGGGTCTCTTTCCCCAGGTAAGCTGCCTGCTTGTGTCCTTGTCTTGGGGTTGGCTTTTGAGGAAATACAAGCTGAGGTTGGGGGCTTCCCAGGTGGCACAAGTGGTAAGGAACTCACCTGCCAATGCAGGAGATGTAAGAGATGTGGGTTCAATCCCTGGGTTGGGAAAATCCCTTGGAGGAGGGCTTGGCAACCCACTCCAGTATTCTTGCCTGGAGAATCCCACAGACAGAGGAGCCTGGTGGGCTACATCCCATCTTAGGGTCACAAAGAGTTGGACAAGTGACTTAGCACACACACATGCAAGCTAAAGCTGATGCTTTGAAGACAACTGAAAACTTCAAACAGATCTTTTAACAGGTATTTATTTGTATTTCACTTCACCTTCTAGGGAACTCATGGTGACCGAGCACTGAATTGCAATCAGTAGAAATGATGAATTCATAAATAATAACGAACTGAGACCATGAAATTAAGGAATAAGTAGTATATTATTCAGACCAGGCTGCCATAACAAAAGACCACAGACTGGCTGGCTTAGACAACAGGAATGCATTTCTCATCATCCTGGAACTGGAAGTCCCAGATCAGGGTCTGGCGGTGTTCCGTTTCTGATGAGAGCTCTCTTCCTGGCTGGCAAATGACTGTCTTCTCACCATGTCCTCACATGGCCTTTCCTCTGCACCTACACAGACAGCGAGCGACCTCTGGTGTCTCTTCCTCCTCTGATGAGGACACCACTCCTGTTAGATGGGGTCCTGCCCTACCACATTTGTTGTGTGCTAAGTCGCTTCAATCGTGTATAATTTAAGCTTATTTGCCTCCCTAGGACCCCACCTCCAGATACATTCACACGGAGGGTTAAGGCTTTAACATACTTCAGTTCAGTTCAGTTCAGTTCAGTCACTCAGTCGTGTCCGACTCTTTGTGACCACATGAATCGCAGCACACCAGGCCTCCCTGTCCATCACCAACTCCCAGAATTCACCCAAACTCATGTCCATCAAATTGGTGATGCCATCCACCATCTCATCCTCTGTCATCCCCTTCTCCTCCTGCCCCCAATCCCTCCCAGCTTCAGAGTCTTTTCAATGAGTCAACTCTTCGCATGAGGTGGCCAAAGTACTGGAGTTTCAGCTTTAGCATCAGTCTTTCCAATGAACACCCAGGACTGATGTCTTTTAGGATGGACTGGTTGGATCTCCTTGCAGTCCAAGGGACTCTCAACAGTCTTCTCCAACACCACAGTTCAAAAGCATCAATTCTTCAGCACTCAGCTTTCTTCACAGTCCAACTCTCACATCCATACATGACCACAGGAAAAACCATAGCCTTGACTAGACAGACCGTTTTTGGCAAAGGAATGTCTCTGCTTTTCAATATGCTATCTAGGTTGGTCATAACTTTCCTTCCAAGGAGTAAGCGTCTTTTAATTTCACGGCTGCAATCACCATCTGCAGTGACTTTAGAGCCCAAAATAATAAAGTCTGACACTGTTTCCCCATCTATTTCCCATGAAGTGATGGGACCGGATGCCATGATTTTGATTTTCTGAATGTTGAGCTTTAAGTCAACTTTTTTGCTCTCCTCTTTCACTTTCATCAAGAGGCTTTTTAGTTGACCAGTGCGTTCTCTTGGCAAAACTCTATTAGCTTTAGCCCTGCTTCATTCTGTATTCCAAGGCCAAATTAATAGTGCAAAATTCAGTCCACATCAGGTGGCAACTAATAGATTGTATTTAATTCTTTGTGTATTTATCTGTTTTCCTCCACAGACACATCTAGGTATTCCCATAGCCTCTGGTCTGGCATGAATGGGTGCAGAGTGTATGTTCATCAAATTGAGCTGAATGGGGACAACACATATGTCCTGGCCACCAAGAGTATATGTGGCTTTCTGAATACAAGAAAGCTTGGCAGTCAAAACTAAAAAGGGAAGCACAGGGACTTCCCTGGTTGTCCAGTGGCTAAGACTCTGCACTCCTGATACAGGGGTCCCAGTTTTGATCCCTGGTCAAGGAACTAGATCCCACAGGCCACAACTAAGAGTTCTCATGCTACAACTAAAGGTCCCACACGCTGAAACTAATGATCTTACATGCCACAACTGAAACCTGTCATAGTCAAATAAATAAATAAAAAGGGAGACATAGAGAGTGGCATAATTCTCACTATCAAAAATGTAATAGTCCATTTTGTCAAGGAAAACACTTTCAGCTTCATCAAATATGGCATTTCTCCCATTCTCACAATACCTCCAAGCCTCTACATTTCCCCTTTATCTACAGAACATGTTTCCCTCTCATCAAAGTGGCCTTCAAGTCTTTGTCCCATCTTTTCTCAAGCTCCATGAAGATCATTATTTCTTTTTAAAAAAGGAGTTGTGTTCTCCAAACACCATTTCTTAATGAGGAATTTTGGCTGTTGGCAAAAAAAAAAAACCAACTCAAAAGTACCATCAAAGGGAGAAAAATCAGCTCATGAAAATGTAAATCACAGGTTATGTGGCTTCAGGTATGGCTGGATCCAGGAGCTCAAACAATGCCATTGGAACCTGTGCATCCCTCCATCTTTCATGTCTGCATCCCCCTTGTGTTGGTTCCATTTACAGACAGGTAACTCCCTCCAGCAACAAGATGGCTTCTAGAAATACTAGGCTTACATTCTCAGAGCTCCAGTTCCAACAGGAAAGAGAAAGCATGCCTCTTTTCTGACTGCACAAGCCAAAAAGTCTTAATTGGATCATGGTGACCTCACTGGCTTCGCTTGGGTCATGTGACAATACCCAGTGTTTCAAAGGATATGAGAGTCTGATTGGCAAGGCTTAGGCTAAATGCTCACCTCTGGAGGAAGTGAGAGGAAATAGGAAGGGACGTGGAGGTCATCTGGTGAAGTCAAATCCACCAGAAACACATGGACTAAAAGTGGGGGAGACATGGTAACTGAGAGGAAATTGAGGATATATTTATCAGAGAAACTGTGTATACTGGATTCTGGGCAGGAAATGACCAGTACTTCATAACTTCCAGTTAATATCAACTATTTCTTCATATTCTGTCTTATGTTAGGGATGAGGAAGGTCATAAATCCAATCACTCAAATAAATTCATTTTATATTTTAAAAATAAAAGTTCCTTTCAGGACTCCAAAATCGTAGATGTGAATCAAGTATCAAGAAATGGATTTTTCATGGAGACATTGAAGAAGGCAATGGCAACCCACTCCAGGGCTCTTGCCTGGAAAATCCCATGGACAGAGGATCCTGGTAGGCTGCAGTCCATGGGGTCGCTAAGAGTCAGACATGACTGAGTGACTTCACTTTCACTTTTCACTTTCATGCATTGGAGAAGGATATGGCAATCCACTCATGTTCTTGCCTTGAGAATCCCAGGGATGGGGAAACCTGCTGGGCTGCCATCTCTGGGGTTGCACAGAGTCAGACATGACTGAAACGACTTAGCAGCAGCAGCATGGAGACATAGACTATACTCCTTCTGCAAAAAAATCCAGTGTATCTAAAATAATCTATTTTAAAAGATTTAGGTATTTCAAAGCTTGACTGGGCAGTAAACCTCAAATACCAATGAGTTTCATTCGTGCATACACCCTCCAAAGACTCATAAAAAGACTCATCATTGTTTTGAAGACTGGAACCAGCTTATTAGGTTTACTGAGCATACAAGCAATAGGCAGGCAGTGAGTGTACTAACATTCAGGGATATCCATTGTCACTCAATCAGATTTTCACCCACCAATAGAACAAAGGCTACTAAAAAAAAAAAAAAAAAAAAGCTGAAACCAAGGAAGAACTCCCTCAGCTTCTCAGCTTCCAGGAGTTAAATTTTTGAGCTTTCTTGGTTCAAAGTTTCCACCATCTCTTCTAAAGAATCCAGCCCAGCTGATGTGCTATACTGTGCTCAGTCACGTCCAACTCTTTGAGACCCCATAGACTATAGCCCACTAGGCTCCTCTGTCCATGGGATTTCCCAGGCAGAAATACTGGAGTGGGTTGCCATCTCCTCCTCCAGGGGATCCTCCTGACCCAGGGATCGAACTCGCATCTCCTTTGTCTCCTGCATTGCAGAGAGATTCTTTGCCTCCTGAACCATCAGGGAAGCCCAGCCCAGCTGATACACTACTGTCAGTGCAGCCATGGATTTCTCCCAATACACTCAGCAATTTAATCTATATTCCCTGCAAGAGGAAGGAATTTGCAGAACCATTCATAGCTGCATTCTCAGGATATAGTAGCTATCTGTTGCTAAATAATGCTGTGTAACAAACTCCCCCCAGACTCAGTGTCTTAACAGGATAGTTATTTTAGCTCATGATTCTACTTGGCTCAGTGGTTCTCCCTTCTGGTCTTGGCTAGATGTCAGCTAGGAGGACTGCAAGATTCAGTTCTGCTCCATGCATCTCTCATCCTCACCCTAAGCCCAGCTGGCAAGCCTGGGAATGTCCTTGTCATAGCAGTGGCAGAGGGCAAGAACAGACAGGACCAATCAGGAAGGATTTTCTTGCCTCTACTAGTCACATTTTCTGACACTGTATTGGCCCAGTGAAGTCACATGGTGGTCCAGAGCCAAAGTGGGAGGGCTCTATAAAGTCACATGACATGGCTCTTGGGCAGGGGACCATTTTGACAAACTACCAAAGGAGAAAACCGTGAAGATGATAACAAAGGTGGTCTTGGGTCTAATTAGCTGGTATTTAGACAAAAAAAAAGTAGCAGAATTTATTTTCCAGTGTCATTCTTTTTTTTTTTCATTAAGTAGCTTTTATTTAGAGGGAGGATGGAAACAGAAGACTTCTGTGAGCTTGACATCAAATAAGAAAGATCCAGATACCAAAAGAAATAAAGGAAAAAGGGAAGACTTTAATATTAAATAAGGAAAATCATAGGTTCTGCTGCCACCCCAGGAGATAAGAGGTGCCAGGAGGTGTCTCCTGCATAAATAACCAACAATAAGGATTTACTTCCCTGGTGGCTCAGATGGTAAAGTGTCTGCCTGCAATGTGGGAGACCCAGGTTTGATCCCTGGGTCGGGAAGATCCCCTGGAGAAGGAAATGGCAACCCACTCCAGTATTCTTGCCCGGAAAATCCCATGGATGGAGCCTGGTAGGCTACAGTCCATGGGGTCGCAAAGAGTTGGACATGACTGAGCCACTTCACTTCACTTCACTTCAAGCTTTTTGCCAAGTAATCTTCAAGGTGACTCCAGGTAGGGACTTCAGGCTCCAGGGAGGAAGAGGGAGTGTTCCAGTGAGGCATTCAAAAGGAGAGGTTGCCATTTACTTTCACAAGTGGTTGAAACACCCAGAGCCAAACCTAAAATTAGGAAATTAAAACTAAGGGAATTCAAGCAGGACCATTTTCATCAAAAGTACCAAGCATATGGGCCATGCTGTCAAGTGGAGACCATCAAACTGAAAAGTGTAAATGAATCTGGGAGATTAGATAGATCAGCTGGAAAAGTAGGCAAGTGCCTTTTGAAGGCCCAGATCGGAGATCCGATTTTGTGCCCAGTAGGAAGACTGCCCTCCACTTCTGTCCAGCCCTTTGAGACAGCCATTTGCCTTAGAACATTTGGTGTCACCCCTGGAAAACTTTGTACAAAGAAAAAAATAATAATAAAAGTCCCCCAGGATATTACTCAACAGAAAGCTCTTTTTGAAAGTGTCTGTAACAGCCTGTTGTGTGTTTTAATGACTTGAAACATGTGCCTCTATTGGCTGGGATTTTAAAGAAAGCCTCTATCTGCCTGTTCCCTCTGGCTCCTATTAGTTCCTGTTTGATTCTGCATATTCATAAAATGCTCGGTAGGACACATCACAGTTCAAACAAGGCTTTCAGCTTTGCCGACTCGAATAAGCCTCTTCCTCTCCACACGGCAGCTAATCCACTGAGCTCATAAGACACACTGGGCATTTTGAGCTGTGGGTTGGCAGAACAAGGTACAGATTTCACAGGCCAGGAACATCCTTTCTTGGAGAACCAGTCGCGAAAGGGGGTCCCAAGATGGTCTCTGCCCACTTCTGTTTAGCATGGGGACTAGGAGTCTTCCCCCATCTCAGTTTGCAAAATAGTTTACATTTTCATAAAAGTCTGAAAGTGTTCATCACTCAGTCGTGTCCGACTCTTTGTGACCCCATGGACTGAAGTCCTCCAGGCTCCTCTATCTATGGAATTCTCTAGGAAAGAATACTGGAGTGGGTAGACATTCCCTTCTCCAGGGGATCTTCCTGACCAAGGGATCAAACCTGGGTCTCCCACACTGCAGGCAGATTCTTTACTGTCTGAGCCACCAGGTTTACTTTGCCTCTTCTTATCCTTTGGAAATTTCTATTGTGCAAGAAGCCAGTTGTAATGTCCAAAAAAGAAAGGAAGAATGAAGAAAAATGTCTGCCGGTAGTTTATCAATACAAAGTTTCCTTTCCTTGCTCTTGACATCACCTATTTCCCTCCAAGCTCACTGTCACCATCTAAGTTCAAGGCCACCTTGACATTTCATTTGGTTTGGAGGATCATCCTCCTCTTTGGTATCTCTGCTTCCCTCATGGCTTCTGTGTCCTCTCTTCCATGTGGTCAGAGTGATATTTCTAGAGCACAATACTGTCTCTTCACTTATTCAGTATTTGATGCATTAATACTTATTGGGCATCTGCTGGGCATCAGGCAACCTGAGAGGCTCTAGGGAGATAACATAGCTGAGAGACTAGTGGGGGCTTCCCAGGTGGCACTAGTGGTAAAGAACTCACCTGCCAACACAGGAGACATAAGAGGCACGGGTCCAGTCTCTGGGTTGGGAAGATCCCCTGGAGGAGAGCATGATAATTCACTCCAGTATTCTTGCCTGGAGAATCCCATGGACAGAGGAGGGTTGCTGGCCACAGTCCATGGGGTCACATAGAGTCAGACACGACTGAAGCGATTTAGCACACATGCACAGTCAGTTTTGTCAAATAACTACACAAATAAAGGTAAACTACAAGTGTGGGGGTGCCATGAGGTTAATGGTGTGGGTCCTGGGTGCACATTACACAAGGCAGTAAGAGATCGGGGAAGGCTTCCCTGAGGAGGTGACCACTGACAGCCATCTGGAAGACTTTCAAAAGTTAACTAGATGCAAGATTGGCTTGAGACAGGAGACAAGAAAACAGCTTTCTAGCAAAGAGGACAAGCTTGAACAAAAGATGGGAGGGGGCATGGCAAACTCTGAGAAGCCAAACCTGTTCATCTCCTGCTCAATTTGATTTTTAAGAAAAAGACAAAGGTCCCAACCCTGACCTCAAGGCCCTGCAAGGTCTATTCCCTGATTGCGCCATCTTCTTCCAATTCTAACTTCTAATCAATGCCTACACCCAACCCCCAAATCCACCTGTGGGACTCTTTAGAGGGAAAAGGAAAAAATCTCATTTGTAGAGCAACTAGCCAGACATAGGGCTAGATACTTGCTGTCTATCCACACACACATGTACACACACACACACACACACGTACACACACACACACACACACACACACATACCACCACTACCACCATTCTTGTGAGGTTGGCTGGTTCTGCTCCCATTTCACAGGACAGGAAGTTGGGGTTAGCTATGAAAAAGCCAAGACAAAGATCATAGTGACCAGTAGGTGAAGCTAGGACTCAAAGCCCAGTGATCTGACACCAGAGCCCAACTAATGGGTTATACTACTTCTGTCCAATGTGCTAAAGGTTGGGAAGAAACAGCTGAGGTCTTGGCAAGGGCAACAGGGAAGCCCAATCAAACCACATCCATTTGATTGCTAGTGACCATATAGAACGCACTGTTGAATAGGCCATGAAGCCATAGCCAGGCTCCCAGGACAGCCCCTTGTGACTGATTAGCAATGTCTGCCAGGAGCATAGGACAGGGAATTTTTCATTGCTGGACCAGCTGAATATTCTGGATTCTGCCCTCCAATCCACGTTTGGGAAGTGTGGACCAAGGTTCCTTCTCCATAAGACATTTGTGGGCCTTCTCCACCAAGCTGCTCTGTCCATGGAAATCTCCAGGCAAGAAAACTAGAGTGGGTTGCCATTCCTTTCCCCAGGGGATCTTCCCCACCCAGGGATCGAAACCAGGTCTCCTGCATTGCAGGCAGATTCTTTACCATCTGAGCCACCAGGAAAGCCCTTAGGCCTTCTCCCCGTCTCTTTTGGAGATCCCAACTCAACTGCAGATAGACTTAGAAATGCAGCTGAAATCAAGTTAGCTGATTCTCCCCCTAACTTCTTCCCACCAGGCTTTTCTTCCCAGTGAAACTGAGAAGGACACAATGGGACTGCTGGGCACATGCCTTTCTGGGTCTCCCATTTGTTGATTACAGGAAAGGAGGCCTCACACAGCCTCCATGACCTTCCCTGATTTCCAATGGACAGGTTCAAACAATTGCTAATTAGGGAAGAGCAGGGATGCAGGGGCTTCCTGGAGGCTCAGGGGTAAAGAATCCACATGCCAATGCAGGAGACTCAGGAGACGAGGGTTCCATCCCTGGGTAAAGAAAAACCCCTGGAGAAGGAAATGGCAACCCACTCCCGTTTTCTTGCCTTGGAATTCCCATGAACAGAGGAGCCTGGCAGGCTACAGTCCATGAGGTCACGAAAGAGTCAAACATGACTTACCAACTCAAAAACAACAAGAGGTTGCAAAGATAGGGAAGGAACGGTCAACAAACAATAGTGTAGCCTTGGGGCAGGGTCCCGGTTCCCCCTCAAGGGATACACACAACAACGTCTTTGCAGATACTAAAACCTCTACCAGATGGGAGAAGTTAACTACATGCTGCCCACAAGCACACAGACCCCAGACCGGTTGGAAGCAGATAGTTGATGATGCTGACTCTCAATCAACCACCAACCAATCAGAAGAATGTTTATGACCTGAAGACACCCTCTTTTCTGTAAAACTCCTCACTGCTCACTCAGAATAAAGACAGTTTTGAGGGCATGAAGCTGCTGTTCCCTCCTTTGCCTGGCAAAGCAATAAAGCTATTCTTTTCTACTTCACTCAAAACTCTGTCTCCAAGAACTAACTTGGTATCAGGTACAGAGGCCAGATTTGGCTTCATCAGGATTCCCAAAGCCCTAACTTTCAATTCAGTTCAGTTGCTCAGTCCTGTCCAATTCTTTGTGATCCCAGGAACTGCAACATGCCAGGCTTCCCTGTCTATCACCAACTCCCAAAGCTTGCTTAAACTCAAGTTCATAGAGTTGGTGATGCCATCCAACCATCTCATCCACTGTTGTCCCCTTCTCCTCCTGCCTTCAATCTTAAGCATCAGAGTCTTTTCCAGTGATTCAGTTCTTCACATCAGGTGGCCACAGTATTGGAGTTTCAGCTTCAGCATCAGTCCTTCCAATGAATATTCAGGGCTGATCTCCTTTAGGATGGACTGGTTGTATCTCCTTGCAGTCCAAGGGACTCTCAAGAGTCTTCTCCAACCACAGTTCAAAGCATCAATTTGTCAGTGCTCAACTTTCTTTATAGTCCAACTCTCATATCCATACATGACTCCTGGAAAAACCAAGGCTTTGATTAGACAGACCTTTGTCAGCAAAGTAATGTCTCTGCTTCTTAATATGCTGTCTAGGTTGGTCATAGCTTTTCTTCCAAGGAGCAAGCATCTTTTAATTTCATGGCTGTAGTCACCATGTGCAGTGATTTTGGAGCCCAAGAAAATTAAGCCTATCACCATTTCCATTGTTTCCCTGTCTATTTACCATTAAGTGATGGAACCAGATGCCATGATCTTAGCTGTTTGAATGTTGATTTTTAAGCCAACTTTTTCACTCTCTTCTTTCACTTTCATCAAGAGGCTCTTTAGTTCTTCTTCACTTTCTGTCATAAGGGTGGTGTCATCTGCCTATCTGAGGTTATTGATATTTCTCCCAGCAATCTTGATTCTAGCTTGTGCTTCATCCAGCCCAGCATTTCACATAATGTACTCTGCATATAAGTAAATAAGTAGGGTGACAATATACAGCCTTGAGTACTCCTTTCCCAGTTTGGAAATTGGGTTTTTCCCTGACTTTAAGGAGATCATGGAAAAAGCAAGAGAGTTCCAGAAAAACATCTATTTCTGCTTTATTGACTATGCCAAAGCCTTTGACTGTGTGGATACCAATAAACTGTGGAAAATTCTGAAAGAGATGGGAATACCAGACCACCTAACCTGCCTCTTGAGAAATCTGTATGCAGGTCAGGAAGCAACAGTTAGGACTGGACATGGAACAACAGACTGGTTCCAAATAGGAAAAGGAGTCCGTCAAGGCTGCATATTGTCACCCTACTTATTTAACTTACGTACAGAGTACATCATGAGAAACGCTGGACTGGAAGAAACACAAGCTGGAATCAAGATTGCCGGGAGAAATATCAATAACCTCAGATATGCAGATGACACCACCCTTATGGCAGAAAGTGAAGAGGAGCTAAAAGGCCTCTTGATGAAAGTGAAAGAGG
>SJYT01068666.1:0-38483 GCA_006410635.1 Cephalophus harveyi | reverse complement strand
TGACTCATTGGAAAAGACTCTGATGCTGGGAGGGATTGGGGGCAGGAGAAGAAGGGGACAACCAAGGATGAGATGGCTGGATGGCATCACAGACTCGATGGACGTGAGTCTGAGTGAACTCCGAGAGATGGTGATGAACAGGGAGGCCTGGCGTACTGCGATTCTTGGGGTCGCAAAGAGTCGGACACGACTGAGCGACTGAACTGAACTGAACTGAAATCCATCTCTCCCCACCATGCGTGCAAAGCGCTAGCTAGCTGGCTTCATCTTCTTTACCAACAACACAAATCAAACACAGGAAAGCAAGAGCCTCAAGGAAGGGGATATGTGTATGTGTATGTGTGTATATGTATGACTGATTCATTTTGCTGTACATTAGAAACTAACACGGGTTTCCCTGGTGGCTCAGTGGTAAAGAATCTACCTGCAATTCAGGAGACACGGGTTTGATCTCTGGGTCATGCAGATCCCCTGGAGGAGGAAATGGCAACCCACTCCATTTTCTTACCTGGAGAATCCCAAGGACAGAGGAGCCTGATGGGCTATAGCCCATATGATCACAAAGAGTCAGACATGACTGAACGATTAACACTCTCTGTGTCCAAGAGATCAGATAGATGTGTTGTTCCTCTTTACCACCCAGAACTCCCCAAACTTGGAGTTTTCTTGATGAAACATAAATATGCATGCCCCTTTCATCCCCGCCACTCTTCTGCTCATAAAATGCCCATTTTATGAAGAACACTTTTGATGACTGGAAATGCATTCAGCTGTGTCTGCCCTTTTTTAAAGGCAGTCTTTAAAATCATCTCTGGATCTAATTATCTTTTATAGGGAGACTAATATTTCACCTCATGTCTCTGTATCTTTCGGGTTTAGCAGCCATCTCCCTTGCCTGTGATAATCTAGCTGTATTACCAAACTCAGCAGGAGGATGGGGCTTCACAGGACCCTGTGGAGCTTTCTGTGATGCAGACAGAGAAGAAAATGGCTGGTCCTTACCAAGCTTTCTTGAAGCCTTCCTTGCCATTGGAGACAGATCAGTCTGGCTCATTTGCATTCTCTTTTCCCAACCCTTCCATTTTAAAGATGATTCTACATTAAACAGAAAACAATGGTTTTTTTTTTTTTTTTTTCTGCTTTGTTTTGAAAGCCTGATGGGATAGAAGTTGAGGGCACAGACTCTGGAGTCTAAATGTCCTAGATTTGAATCCTGGCTGTATCCTTTTTCAATGCCTGACTGCAAGTGCCACAGTTTCTCTGTCTTCAGTTTTTTCACCTATAATATGAAATTAAGGGGCAGTAGCTCCCCAGGGGGTTGTTATGGAGGTGAAATGAGCTGATATTTGTGCTTAGAACAGGGCTAGAACGTGGTGAGCAGTATATAAGTGTTTGTTAAATCAAGTTAATGGTTTAGTCAAAAAATCTGTGCCCTAACTCCTCCCTGCCAACCAGATTAACAGCTATGTCTCAGAATGGTGTACAGATGAGTGAGGGCAGAGAAACCCAAGAAAGGCAGCTGCCACAGATTTTCCAAAAGAGGTGCGAGCTTCTGCCCCATTGCAGCAAACAAACAGGATCTCAGGAAACCCTCAGGTTTTTCTTTTCCTTTCTTCCCCTCCATCCCCACCATATCATGCACCATGTCTAAGACACTTTACCTGTCAGTATTTTTGTTGTTCAGTCTCTAAGTGGTATTTGACTCTTTGCAACCCCATGAACGCAGCATATTTGCCAGATTGCCCTGTCCTTCATGATCTCCTGGAGTTTGCTCAAACACATGTCCATTAAGCCAGTGATGCCTTCCAACCATCTCATCTCTGCTGCTCCCTTCTCCTCCCACCCTCAATCTTTCCCAGCATCAGGGGAAAGTTTTCTTTTCCAGTGAGTTGGCTCTTCACATCAGGTGACCAAAGTATTGGAGCTTCACCATCAATCCTTCCTATGTAAACTGCTACTGCTAAGTCACTTCAGTCGTGTCCGACTCTGTGCGACCCCATAGACGGCACCCCACCAGGCTTCCCCGTCCCTGGGATTCTCCAAGCAAGAACACTGGAGCGGGTTGCCATTTCCTTCTCCAATGTATGAAAGTGAAAAGTGAAAGTGAAGTCGCTCAGTCATGTCCAACTCTTGGCGACCCCATGGACTGCAGCCTACCAGGCTCCTCCGTCCATGGGATTTTCCAGGCAAGAGTACCGGAGTGGGGTGCCATTGCCTTCTCCATCCTATGTATAGTCAGGGTTGATTTCCTCTAGAATTGACTGGTTTGATCTTGCTGTACAAAGAAAAGACTCTCAAGAGTCCTCCAGCACCACAGTTTGAAATCATCAATTCTTCAATGTTCAGCCTTCTTTATGGTCCAACTCTCACATTTGTAGACGACTACTGGAAAAAATATAGCTTTGACTATATGGACCTTTGTTGGCAAAGTGATGTCTCTGCTTTTTAATATGTTGTCTAGATTTATCATAGCTTTTCTTCCAAGGAGCAAGTGTCTTTAAAAGTGTTTTTTTTTTTTTTTAATGAAAGAATAATTTTATGGTTTCTCTTGAAAAAACAATCAGAAGGTCTCCCTCACTGGGCTTCTCCCCACACAGCAGCCTGTGATGGACGGGCAGGCCCTCTGTGGTTCTCTGCATCTCCTCCCCACCTGCCTCACTCACTTGCCTCACTGGCCAGGCCCTGGTAGCCATTTGAGGTTATCACTCCAACTCTAGACCTTGGGTGTCATTCTACAAGAAGGAGGCACCCAAAGTTCAGAAACACGTGGACGGATACAAACAAGTCACTTCCTGTTTCTGGCCTCTGCATCTTACCAAATGTCCCTGGGATGGGGGGCAAATCTCCTACTGGTGTGAACCACTAACTTGGAGGTAATCAGGGTCTATTACTGGAAAAAGAAGAGTATTGATATCCTTTGATATTTTGAACATTTTAAAAGAAAACACTGCCTTCAGGCCTCTACCTCTTACCCCACCCCAAATCTATGCATGGGTCACCAGGGAAAAGAAAAGGGAGGGGGTCAGAGGTTTATAATGGACAGGTGCCACCTATTACCAGTGTAGCTCACTTTGAGACCCAATGTACTGAATGCCAAGTTGTGATATCATCAGCCAGATTTGGTAGTAACTGAACATCTCAGTTCAGTTCAGCTCAGTCGATCAGTCATGTCCGATTCTTTGCAGCCCCATGGACTGCAGCACACTAGACCTCCCTGTCCATCACCAGCTCCCAAAGTTTCCTCAAACTCAAGTCCATCGAGTCGGTGATGCCATCCAACTATCTCATCCTCCATTGTCCCCTTCTCCTCCTGCCTTCAATCTTTCCCAGCATCAGGGTCTTTTCCAATGAGTCAGTTCTTCTCATCAGATGGCCAAAGTATTAGAGTTTCAGCTTCAGCATCAGTCCTTCCAATGAATATTCAGGGCTGATTTCCTTTAGGATGGACTAGTTGTATCTCCTTGCAGTCCAAGGAACTCTCAAGAGTCTTCTCCAACACCTTAGTTCAAAAGCATCAGTTCTTTGGTGCTCAGCTTTCTTTATGGCCCAACTCTCACATTCATACATGACTACTGGAAAAACCATCTTCCCCGTCCCTGGGATTCTCCAAGCAAGAACACTGGAGCGGGTTGCCATTTCCTTCTCCAATGTATGAAAGTGAAAAGTGAAAGTGAAGTCGCTCAGTCATGTCCAACTCTTGGCGACCCCATGGACTGCAGCCTACCAGGCTCCTCCGTCCATGGGATTTTCCAGGCAAGAGTACCGGAGTGGGGTGCCATTGCCTTCTCCATCCTATGTATAGTCAGGGTTGATTTCCTCTAGAATTGACTGGTTTGATCTTGCTGTACAAAGAAAAGACTCTCAAGAGTCCTCCAGCACCACAGTTTGAAATCATCAATTCTTCAATGTTCAGCCTTCTTTATGGTCCAACTCTCACATTTGTAGACGACTACTGGAAAAAATATAGCTTTGACTATATGGACCTTTGTTGGCAAAGTGATGTCTCTGCTTTTTAATATGTTGTCTAGATTTATCATAGCTTTTCTTCCAAGGAGCAAGTGTCTTTAAAAGTGTTTTTTTTTTTTTTTAATGAAAGAATAATTTTATGGTTTCTCTTGAAAAAACAATCAGAAGGTCTCCCTCACTGGGCTTCTCCCCACACAGCAGCCTGTGATGGACGGGCAGGCCCTCTGTGGTTCTCTGCATCTCCTCCCCACCTGCCTCACTCACTTGCCTCACTGGCCAGGCCCTGGTAGCCATTTGAGGTTATCACCCCAACTCTAGACCTTGGGTGTCATTCTACAAGAAGGAGGCACCCAAAGTTCAGAAACACGTGGACGGATACAAACAAGTCACTTCCTGTTTCTGGCCTCTGCATCTTACCAAATGTCCCTGGGATGGGGGGCAAATCTCCTACTGGTGTGAACCACTAACTTGGAGGTAATCAGGGTCTATTACTGGAAAAAGAAGAGTATTGATATCCTTTGATATTTTGAACATTTTAAAAGAAAACACTGCCTTCAGGCCTCTACCTCTTACCCCACCCCAAATCTATGCATGGGTCACCAGGGAAAAGAAAAGGGAGGGGGTCAGAGGTTTATAATGGACAGGTGCCACCTATTACCAGTGTAGCTCACTTTGAGACCCAATGTACTGAATGCCAAGTTGTGATATCATCAGCCAGATTTGGTAGTAACTGAACATCTCAGTTCAGTTCAGCTCAGTCGATCAGTCATGTCCGATTCTTTGCAGCCCCATGGACTGCAGCACACTAGACCTCCCTGTCCATCACCAGCTCCCAAAGTTTCCTCAAACTCAAGTCCATCGAGTCGGTGATGCCATCCAACTATCTCATCCTCCATTGTCCCCTTCTCCTCCTGCCTTCAATCTTTCCCAGCATCAGGGTCTTTTCCAATGAGTCAGTTCTTCTCATCAGATGGCCAAAGTATTAGAGTTTCAGCTTCAGCATCAGTCCTTCCAATGAATATTCAGGGCTGATTTCCTTTAGGATGGACTAGTTGTATCTCCTTGCAGTCCAAGGAACTCTCAAGAGTCTTCTCCAACACCTTAGTTCAAAAGCATCAGTTCTTTGGTGCTCAGCTTTCTTTATGGCCCAACTCTCACATTCATACATGACTACTGGAAAAACCATAGCTTTGACTATATGAACTTCTGTCGGTAAAGTAATGTCTCTGTTTTTTAATACACTGTCTAGGTTGGTCACAGCTTTTCTTCCAAAGAACAAGCATCTTTTAATTTCTGCTCCAGAGCCCCTGTCCCCACGGCACCACTGCTGATCTGTGCCTCCTCAGCAGATACTCAAACACTCAGAGGCAGGTTTGGCTCAGTCTCTGTGGGTTCTCTGGGTCCTGGTGCACACAGGTTTTGTTTGACCCCTCTGAGGGTCTCAGGAGGGTATGGGGTTTGATTCTAAATGTGATTTCGCCCCTCCTGCTGTCTTGTTGGGGCTTCTCCTATCCCCTTGGACATGCGGTATCTTTTTTTGGTGGGATCCAACATTCTCCTGTCGATGGTTGTTCAGCAGCATGCTGCATTTTTGGAGCTCTCACAGAAGATGAGCACACATCCTTCTACTCCATCTTGTTTGTTAGAACCAAACATCAAAGGAGGATAATAGAAGTGGACCAGCCATGTCTATCAGACTGTGGCCCACTGCTCCACACCTACACCGTGTGGCAGTCAGAAGAAACAAGCAGTGGCAGGCTGAAAGGCTTCAGGTTCTCCCCACCTGAATGATTCTCCCTTACACCTTCTAAGTCCCTCAATTCTCTTGCCCAGTCCGTGGAGGGGTAAGGGTAGAGCCCCTAAAATTGATACCGAATTTCCTGCTAATCTTTCATGGGTGCTAAATTCCTGCTAATACTCTCATCCATTCTGATTTTAAGTTAAAAAATGAAACAATATACCCATATTTGCACTCTCCATTGGGGATAAAAACCACCCAGTTAATAAAAGCTTTGGAGTGAATTGGCAGCCACTGCAGGTGGTAGAAGAAAAAGCCCTCTCTCTTGGCAGTCAGGACCCCCAGCTCTGCCATTTATTAGCCATGGGGTCTTGGAAGAATTGGGGCTTTCCAGGCGGCACAGTGGTAAAGAATCCACCTGCCAATGCAGGAGATTTGGGTTCAATCTCTGGGTCAGGAAGATCCCATGGAGTAGGAAATGGCAACTGATTCCAGTATTCTTGCCTGGGAAATTCCATGGACAGAGGAACCTGATGGGCTGCAGTCAATGGGATCACAGAGTCAAATATGACTGAGCAAGCACATGTACAACACTTGGGAGAATTATTTCACTTCCCAGTATCTCAGTGAACCCTGCACCCATGCCCTCTGCTCAAAAAGTGTAGCTCTGATCTAATTCTGTATCATCTGGAGCTTTGTGTCTTGGTCTTTCCTATTTCATTTAACATGCCTATGATTTTCATGCTAAGAATGATTATTTCTAACATACAGATGGCAATAAGCACATGAAAAGATGTTCCACATTGCTAATTACTAGAGAAATGCAAATTAAAACAACTTTAAGATACCACCTCACACCAGTCAAAGTAGCCATCATGAAAAAGTCTGCAAATAAATGCTGAAGAGCGTGTGGAGAAAAGGGAACTCTCCTACACTGTTGGTGGGAAAGTAAATTGGTATATCCACTATGGAAAACTGAATGGAGTTTGCTCAAAAACTAAAAATAGAGTTGACATATGATCCAGCAATCCCATTCCAAGGCATATATACAGACAAAACTATAATTTGAAAAGATACATGCATCTCAATATTTATAGCAGTGCTACTTCCAATAGCCAACACATGGAAATCTAAATGTCCATGGACAAATGAATGGATAAGGAAGATGTGGTACATATATATATATACAGTGGAATACTACTCAGTCATAAAAAAAAGAGTGAAATAATGCCATTAACAGCTACATGGATAGACCTAGAGATTATCACACTAGGTGAAGTAAATCAGAAAGAGAAAGACAAATACCATAAGATACCACTTATATGTGGAATCTAAAATGTGACACCAGTAAACTTATCTATGAAACAGAAACAGACTCACAAAACTAGAGAATAGAAAAGATTCAGATTTGTGGTTGCTGGGCGATGGGGGTGGGGGTGGGGGTGGATTGGGAGCTTGGGATTAGCACATGCACACTACTATATGTAGAATGGATAAACAACAAAGTCCTGTTGTATGGCACAGGGGACCATATTCAATATTCTGTAATAAATCATAATGGAAAAAAATCAAAAATAAATTTTTTAAAAATGATTACTTCTAAATACAGTTGTCCTTCCTTGTCCATGGATATAGAACCAGGAGATATAAAGGGTACACTGTACTTCACTGTCTCATATAAGGAACTTGAGCACCTGTGGATTTTGATATCTGATGGGGATCCTGAAAACAATCCCCTCATAGATACAAAAGGACAACTGTAACTAAAAGTCAGGAAAAAGAGATGAGGCCAGCTGCTCAAGTGTCAAAAGATGCCTTGATAGCACAAAAAGATGAACAATGAACCCCAAATGTTAAACTTCATCTACAGTTCACTGCTGCAAGTTGTGATGGCTGAATCAGGATTGGAGTTTAAGTTTAAATTAATAAACAACACATTGGAGATAGTTTAACAGGGCACCTGAGCCTTCATTGTTTTGTAGAAATAGAAGCAGGACTTTTACAGGCTGAAAGAGCAACTGAAAGGTTATATAGGAAGCATGGAAAACTCATGGCTCTTGTCTCACTTCTCCCCTTCTTGCAGCCATGACAGACATGACTAATCGATCAGTGTTCAGCCTCAGAATTCTTAACTCACAACTTTTGGCAGCCATCAGTAATGGACTTGAATTGTAATCTATTAGGTGTCCCTCATTCTAGGGCCACTCTCCTGTTTTACAGGTCAGAACTTTTGAGTCCCTTCAGATGAGACATATGGACCAAGGTCACATAGCATAGCAAAATCAGAACTGGAATTCTAACCCTCTTACTTTCTATTACTCTTAATGCCATGCCACTCTAAACCTTAATAGAACATGATTTAAAGATTACCTTTTTAAATCTAAAAATCAGATTTGTCTGGTGATCCTGTGGCTAAGACTCTGCACTCCCAATGCAGAGGGCCTGGGTTTGATCCCTTGTCAGGGTACTAGATCTCATATGCTGCAACTAAGACCTGGTGCAGCCAAATAAATAAATAATTTTAAGAGCTAGAATCTAGAATTAAAAATCAAGTTTATCTTGTTGCTTTAAAACAAAATCAAAGAAAACTGTTACAAGTGAAGTATGAGACTAGCAGACCACTCTGAAACTCAGTTTCCTTTGCTCTTCATCAAAAAGGGTTTCTCAAATGCCTTTCTTGTTTAATTACAGCAGCTGTAGAGAAGACACTTGAGTATTACAAGAAAAAAAAAATGACAAAAATTAGGTCCTAGATGGACATTTTCAGGACTAGAAAGCCCATGATGTGTAGTTATCAATTTACAAAACAGTATGAAGTCCCACAAAAAGTTATCATCAAGCACTTCAAGCTCCTATGCACAAGAGCTGCTTAACCCACCTTTCTACAGAAATTGTCCTGGTACCCAACATGGAGAACATGCTCAAAAATAAACCTCAGACAGAAATTAGTGCCTGGGTCCATATTAATATGAGTTAATACTGACCTATAAAAAAACAACTTCCCTGGTGGCTCAGATGGTAAAACCATCTGTCTACAATGCAGGAGACCCGAGTTCGATCCCTGGGTTGGGAAGATCCCCTGGAGAAGGAAGTGGCAATCCACTCCAGTACTATTGCCTGGAAAATCCCATGGACAGAGGAGCCTAGTAGGCTACAGTCCATGGGGTCGCAAAGAGTCGGAGTCGCAAAGAAGTGAGCGACTTCACTTTCACTTTCACTTTCATAAAACAACATGAAAATTTGCTAGGGTGTTACTATCCATTATTGCTTATCTCATTGTCCCTAGAATCTACAAGTGGTATCTGATCCTACAAAGCTCTTATCTCATGAAGGTGTTTGTAATAGGAAAGTGAACAGTCAGGATCTCCAGTACTATTGCCTGGAAAATCCCATGGACAGAGGAGCCTAGTAGGCTACAGTCCATGGGGTCGCAAAGAGTCGGAGTCGCAAAGAAGTGAGCGACTTCACTTTCACTTTCACTTTCATAAAACAACATGAAAATTTGCTAGGGTGTTACTATCCATTATTGCTTATCTCATTGTCCCTAGAATCTACAAGTGGTATCTGATCCTACAAAGCTCTTATCTCATGAAGGTGTTTGTAATAGGAAAGTGAACAGTCAGGACTTCCCAGCAGTCCAGTGGTTAAGACTCTGTACTTTCAATGCAGAGAATACAGGTTCAATCCCTGGTCAGGGAACTAAGATCCTACATACCATTCAGCCCAGTCAAAAAAAAAAACATAGTACATAGTGGTGAGATATAGCACCACGCTATACTTTCTAGATACTATTTTGACCCATAGAAAGAGTGAAGATGTATGATCCAGAAGTCACCCAGGCTTAGGACAAATGTTTCCTGAAGAAGGCTATGAGCAGTGGACCTATGGCAGAAGAGAGACCTCCAAGGAGGGAAAAAAGTGAACAGTGGGAACCAGGAGACAAAGGAAGGACAGAGAGAGATATAATCAAAGCCAGAGGGTATTGTTTATGACCCTAGAGCTAAGAGAGGCCCTGAAAGAGACAATTAAAGAATTCTCAGGGCGGGGAAGGGGGACTATAAATTAGGAGTTTGGGATTAACAGATACACACAACTATATATAAGATAGATGAACAACAAGGACTTGCTGTATAGCACAGGGAACTATATTCAGTATCTTTTAATAACCTGTAATATATACTTTCTTTTTCAGATTATTTTCCATAAAGTTTCAGGTGTATACCAAACTGAATTACTTCTCTATACACCTGAAACGAACACAGCTTTGTAAATCAACTATACTTCAATTATAACAAAAAAGAATTCTGATGATCTGTTACATAATGCAGAGCATTTAGAAACTGGAGGCTGGACGATCAGGTAAAGAATATGGCAAAACTCCCTATGAGAGTTGATAAAGTCTGAATTTATAATCCAGTGTCAGGGAGAAAACCCGTCGGAGGGGATGCTCATATGAAAGTTATCACTGAGGCAGAATCAATAGGACATGCTGACAGGAGTAGAGGGAGAGTGAGCCGTTGAATAAGACTGTTGGAGATGGTGGCTTCCTGCACACAACTGTTCGGCCATCAGATCTGCAGCCAGCTGCGGTTTTGTTGGTGGGTGGCTGCCCCCATCATGTTAGTGCAACCTGCAAACTCCAGTTGGTTGAGTGACAACCCTGGTGCCTTAGCAACTGTACCTCCATTACTGCTGCACTGTTTTTTTGTTTTGTTTTGTTTTGTTTTGGTGTCTTTATCAGAGTTACAGATTGCAGGGGAGGGTTAAAAAAGCCACTTCCAGTCTCACATGAGGGTTTCTTTGGATCTATTTCCCAAAGACCAGCCTGCTGTAGGTAATCTACACTGCCCAGAAAAGCAAATTTCCAACTTTCGGAAGGTGCTGATACCACACCGCTCCACCCTCCTCTGAGTTCCTCCTTCAATCTGAGGGTATCAGCCATCAAGAGTTGGAAAAATTGGGAGGAGGGGGGGCAGGGCTGACCAGATGTCTTCAAAATGAGATCAATTAAATCAGTTTGCTTAAATTACCCTTTTTTACATCCCTATTCAAATCTCATCACTCCTTTATCCAAGCTCCTTACAGCAGCTGTAGAGAAGACACTTCAGTATTACAAGAAAAAAAAAATGACAAAAATTAGGTCCTAGATGGACATTTTCAGGACTAGAAAGCCCATGATGTGTAGTTATCAATTTGCAAAAAGTTACCAAGCTGCAAAATGTTGGTGCAGAAGTGAGAGTCCCAGTTAGGAAAAGATGAGGACATCAGGAAGGCAGGAAGACCTCTCTGAGCCTTAGATTTCACACCTGAAATTGGGTCTAGTAATTAATCTATCTCCAGGATTACTGAAAGGATAACATGGACTAGTGGGTCTACAAGATACTCCGAAAAGAGAGTTACACTGTTACCCAGTCACCAGCCCCTGATGTTCCTCCAGCCCTCCAGCTTCTCTGTTCACTCTTCTTTACAATATTCTCAGAGAACGGCTTAAACTCCCATCTCACTTTTTCTGTCAAACTTGATGACCACCACCCCACCTCCCCGTCTCCAGTGGGTCTGAGGATTTTCTGGACCTGGGGATAAGTTCACTTGGTTGCACCTTGTCAAGTTTCTCTGCCTCTATTGTTGTTCAGTTGCTAAGTTGTGTCCAACTCTTTGTGACCCCATGGACTGCAGCACACCAGGCTTCCCTGTCCTTCACCATCTCTCAGAGTTTGCTCAAACTCATGTCCACTGACCAACCATCTTGTTCTCTGTTGTCTCCCTCTCCTCCTGCCTTCAATCTTTCCCAGCCTCAGGGTCTTTTCCCGTGAGTGGGCTCTTAGCATCAGGTGGCCAAAGTACGGGAGCTTCAGCTTTACCATCAGTCCTTCCAATGAAAATTCAGGGTTTGTTTCCTTTAGAATTGATTGGTTTGATCTCCTTGCAGTCCAAGGGACTCTCAAGAGTCTTCTCCAGCACCACAGTTCAAAGGCATCAATTCTTCGGTACTTAGCCTTCTTATGGTCCAACTTTCACATTCATACATAACAACTGGAAAAACTATGGCTTTGACTAGACAGATCTTTGTTGGCAAAGTGATGTCTCTGATTTTTAAAATGGTGAAACGAAGATCACGGCATCCGGTCCCATCACTCCATGGGAAATAGATGGACAAACAGTGGAAACAGTGTCAGACTTTATTTTGGGGGGCTCCAAAATCACTGCAGATGGTGATTGCAGCCATGAAATTAAATGACACTTACTCCTTGGAAGAAAAGTTATGACCAACCTAGACAGTATATTCAAAAGCAGAGACATTACTTTGCTGACTAAGGTCCGTCTAGTCAAGGCTATGGTTTTTCCAGAAGTCATGTATGGATGTGAGAGTTGGACTGTGAAGAAGGCTGAGCGCCAAAGAATTAATGCTTTTGAACTGTGGTGTTGGAGAAGACTCTTGAGAGTCCCTTGGACTGCAAGGAGATCCAACCAGTCCATTCTGAAGGAGATCAGCCCTGGGATTTCTTTGGAAGGAATGATGCTAAAGCTGAAACTCCAGTACTTTGGCCACCTCATGTGAAGAGTTGACTCATTGGAAAAGACTTAGATGCTGGGAGGGATTGGGGGCAGGAGAAGAAGGGGACGATAGAGGATGAGATGGCTGGATGGCATCACCGACTCGATGGATGTGAGTCTGAGTGAATTCCGGGAGTTGGTGATGGACAGGGAGGCCTGGTGTGCTGGGATTCATGGGGTCGCAAAGAGTCAGACACGACTGAGCGACTGAAATGAACTGAACTGAGGTTTCTCTGCGTCTGTAGAGTGGAAGATTCTGAAAATTTCCTCCTGCGATATCCATGCTGTTTCTACACATCTTCAGATTACATGGAACTCATCTTCAATGTTTTATTTCTCCAAAGAACCCCAAACAGGAGAACAGGAAGTGTGTTGCAGATTTTCACTGATGGTTTGGGGTGAGGGAGGGGAATTACAGCACAAAACTGGCCAAGTGACAAGTCAGACATCACTGTCCTGATGATAATGGACCATTCTGCATCCCAGGAAATTTCTCTCTGGCCATGTCACCTGGAAGCCCTGGCTCACCACAGTTCATCTAATCAGGCATCTCCTTCCTTAGACCTTCCCCACATCTCCCTTCTGCTCTGCTTCTGGACCCCATACCCTTTCTCTATGGACTGCTGAAAATGCAAGATTCTGTTGCCTTGAACTTCTAATACACAGTACTGAGAAGTCCAGTCTCTCCTTTCATTCATCCAGGCTTTGCTGAGGCTGGGGGTAGTAGCCCATACTGAAATCAAAATGGCCACCAAGTCATTTTTCTAAACAACAGAACCTTCGAATTCCTGAGTTAATTATGGTATTTCTCTAGAAAGCTGAAAACCAATAGCTGAATAGCAATAATATTCCTTCCTGCTCTATTGCACTGACATCAACATTAATGAAATATTTTCCTTGATGTCGTCTCCTGCCAAAGTTCCTCACTCTACTTGCCTAGAACCACATTATAGCAAAATGGGAAAATTCACAAGGATAGAATTTCTAGGGTGTATCCCTTCTTTGTCACATGAGGCAGCTGGGGCTCAGAAAGGGAGCATGACTTTCCCCAGGCTGCTCAGCAATTTAGCATTACAACTGGGACCAGAAGCCAGACCTGTGACATCCAGCTTAGTATCCCTTCCACCTCTACAGGTGTTTCCACACTCGAACACACATCAGAATCGCCTGGAACAGGTGTGTCCTCAGAGATTCTGACTCAATGAGTATATATCAATTAGAGTGTTCCACCTGCAAGTAATGGAAACTTCAACTCATAGGACAGACTTCCCTGGTGGTCCAGAAGCTAAATTTCCATGCTTCCAATGCAGAGAGCCCAGGTTCAATCCCTGGTCAGGGAACTAGATCCCACATGCCACAACTAAGACCTGGCACAGCCAAATAATAAATAATTTTTTTTTAAGAAAAGAAATGTCAGCTCAAACAGTAAAGAGTTTATTATCTCAGGTAACATGAAAGTTAGCAGAGAGATCAAGAGCTTCAAAGGCAGGTGGATCCAGCTACTCAGCAGTGTCATGAAGAAGCCAGGTTCTTTCAAGCTCTTTTCCCTGTCCTCTCCAGCACTGGCTTCATCCTCAGCTGGTCACAAATGGCCACAGTAGCAGTTTTAGGTAGATGCTCAGAATCAACAACATTCAGAGGAAGCAGACAAGTTCTCTCTCCCCAGATCTTTTTCATAGGAAAGAGAAAACTTTCTGAAGCTTTCAAAAGGCTTTCTTTTACTGGGTGAGAGCACAGAACCAAATTGGGTCAAATGCCTGTTCTTAAAGCAGTCACCGGCAGAAAAATAGCAATTCCTTGAGAGCAGTTCAATTATACCAAGATTAGTTTCTCTAGAGTTTGATGGGAGCATGGGGGAGGGGTGTACAACTGAGCCACAAAATCTTGATTATTTAGGAAAGAGAAGCATGTAGGAACAGAGCTGAGATGGATGCTAGAATAACAGGTAAGACCTCCCCCAGGGCTAGGCTAGGATGCCAAGGATGTGCCTTCCAGAACCTTCCAGATGGTTCTGAAGTTCATAAACCACAGTCCACAGCACACTGCATATATAATCAATCACTCACATTTACACCTTCACTCTGAGCTAGGAATTCCAGAAGCCCCAGAATCTTTAGCATACGTCAAATTAATTCTTAGGGACATTTCAGTTTCTTACAATAACCTTTTCTCCCAGTTTTCTTCTCAGAATTCCAGCTCCACGATGACTACAAAGCTGTTTCCTACTTCTCACTGACAAACAGTTCTTATCACAAAACAATCCTGCCTTGTTTACTTGCCCAAATTCTGCCACCCTTCTTGTAAATTACTTCAGTTCTGTCTTGGCCACATGAAAAGGAAGACCCTTCATGACAATGTTAGTGGTCCCTGAAGCAAATACCACTATATTGTTTTCTGAGTTACAGGAGAAATGTTTTTGGATCCCCAAGGCCAAGAAAGAAGAAATGCCCTTCAGGAGAATATCAGGTTTCCATAAGCTAAGAGATGCCAAGCATCTTCCCAGGCTGGGTCACAGTCCCTCTTTATCACATTTAGCACTATATTTTAAACTTACCTGATTATTTGATTGTCTAGATTTGGGGCTCAGTGAGGGCAAGGTCCATATCTTTCTCCACACTCCCCCAACCCCAGCCTTAAAGCAGCTGTGTCTTCTTCCCAGGATGCTCTCTTGCTCCCCACATTTCTATCACCTGGCCATTTCCAAGACACCTTATAGTGCTTAGTTTTCTCAATGTTGAGCTTCAAGCCAACTTTTTCACTCTCCTCCTTCACTCTCATCAAAAGGCTTTTCAGAAAACTAAGATCATGGCATCTGGTCCCATCACTTCATGGGAAATAGATGGGGAAACAGTGGAAACAGTGTCAGACTTTATTTTTTTGAGCTCCAAAATCACTGCAGATGGTGACTGCAGCCATGAAATTAAAAGATGCTTACTCCTTGGAAGGAAAGTTATGACCAACCTAGATAGCATTTTAAAAAGCAGAGACATTCCTTTGCCAAAAAAGGTCTGTCTAGTCAAGGCTATGGTTTTTCCACTGGTCATGTACGGAATTGAGAGTCGGACGATGAAGAAAGCTGAACACCGAAGAATTGATGCTTTTGAAATGTGGTGTTGGAGAAGACTCTTGAGAGTCCCTTGGACTGCAAGGAGATCCAATCAGTCCATTCTAAAGGAGATAAGTCCTAGATGTTCATTGGAAGGACTGATGTTGAAGCTGAAACTCCAATACTTTGGCCACCTCATACGAAGAGTTGACTCTTTGGAAAAGACCCTAATGATGGGAAGGATTGGAGGCAAGAGGAGAAGGGGATGACAGAAGATGAGATGGCTAGATGGCATCACCGACTCAATGGACATTTGTTTGGGTAGACTCCAGGAGTTGATGATGGACAGGGAGGTCTGGCGTGCTGCCATTCATGGGGTCGCAGAGTCAGACATGACTGAGAGACTGAACTGAACTTATAGTGCTTACTTGGAGTTGGCTTCCTCCAAGAAGGCTTCTTGGACTTCCAAAGACTGATGAGCCTTTTGATGTGTCCAACATATTTCGTATTTAACACTTACCTCACTCTACTGTAATTTCCTGGCTCCCTGTGCCCCTCCCGGGGGCATCTGGATTTAAACTCAATCCAATCCTCGATATACAGTGTTAATTTCCCCTGTTTCTCTCTGCCTCAGGTCCCCACTTATGCCTAGGGCTTGTATTTCAGCCCCTGAGGAGGCTAACGCAATATGTTGCAAAGATTCTAGGCACTGGGACCTTTAGCATGTACCCTCATGCTCCTTGGGCATCCCTGGTGGCTCAGATGGTAAAGAATCCACCTGCAATGTGGGAGACCTGGGTTCAATCCCTTGGTTGGAAGATCCCCTGGAGAAGTGAATGTCTACCCACTCCAATATTCTCGCCTGGAGAATTCCATGGACAGAGGAGCCTGTCAAGCTACAGGCCACAGGATCGCAAAGAGTCAGACACAACTTGCACTTTTCACTTCTCTCGCTCCTTATAAATCAGGACAGCACTGATGTTGGGCCTGACTCCTGAGTTTTACTTCCATGCTGAGAACTCTCCTAGGGCATTCAGAAGTCTCTGGAAATGCCACATTCTTTTCTCATCTCAACCCCCGAAAAGGCTATTATGTATAGCACTTTTAAAAAAAAGAGAGAGATGTTTAAACGAGCAATAAATTATATGTGTGGATCAAGACATAACTACAGGAATTTTCATAGCCACATTCTCTACACTAAACATCAAAATCAGCCTAAATGTCCACCAATAGGGAACTAGTTAAATATTGTCCATTTTAACCACCCAGTGGAATTTTAAGAAGCTATTAAAATCGATGAGAATATTTCTAAATTTGTTGACCCAGAAAGAGGACCATGGCATAATGCTGAGTGAAAAAGCAGGTTACAGAATAAGAGAACAAGCGTGATGTGATCTCATTTGCATAGAAGTGTGTGTGTGTGTGTGTGTGTGTGTGTAAGTGTGTGTGAGAGAGAGAGAGAAAAGGGGAGACAGAATGTGTATTTAGCAATATCCGGGAAGAATATTTATCAAAATGTTAACAATGCTTATTATCTGGGTAGTAGACTTTGAAAGGTTTTTCTCTTTCCTCTTTCATATATATATATAACTGTACTGTGTGAATTTTGTTTTTATAATGAGCATATATGGTTTTTACAACAGAGGAGGGAGGGTTCATTCCTGATGCTTTCAACTTTCAAGGAAAGCCTTGAACAGGAGCAGGTGCCACAGTGAAAGGACCCCCCTCTTTGCCTTCCTGGGGGGAAAAGAGAATGCGAGGTCATAAGTCAACTATAAATGAACTTGGCTTCTTTTTTTAAACTTTTTGTGTCTGCAACCTAGAGTCACTCTCTCCGCTCAAAAGAATCTGATACTAAAGACCCCCTCCCGGGCCCCAGTGGGAGTATGTGCCCCAATTTTCCACTCCTTGGATGCTTCTTTGCTCACAGAGAGCAGGGTCTTTCAATCACATCTAGAAACTTCTGGGAAGATCTACGGTTAATTGAGCAATCGCCCCATGAATGCTCCACAAGAAGAAATGGTCCTCCTCCCTGAGATCTACACAGTGATGGCCACACTCCTTTGAAAGGCTTCAGATGGCATCTCTAATTCTGCCGCTCATATGGAAATTTTGGTTTAGAACTATCAGTCTCCTCCAACCCGGGTCTTACAGATACAGCTCAGAGCCCACCCACCACCATCCCTAACCCTCTAAGCACTAGAGGAAGGTGATGGACACAAGAGAAAGGAATGAAAATGTCCTTTAGAGGTATTCGGGGGCTGCAGTCAATGGCACTGAAAACATTCACTTGTACTTCATGGAGTTCTACTCAGGGCTCTGGCAGGGTTTGCCCTGAAAATGCTGCTAATAAGCCTGGCTGGGGGAACAGAGAAGCCCTGTAAGGAATGATCAGTACACAGGGTCTGGAGAGGTGAACTCTGTTCCGGGGGGAAATGTCAAAGGCACAGAATGAAACCACTTAGAAGGAGGCAAGGTGCACCGCCTGAACCTGACTTTGGCAAAACCTTGGCTCTTTCAAGTTGAGAGTATATGAACCGGGGTTAATTGTGTGGGCCAAGGGTGCTGGCACCTCTTCATTCAGACCATCAGCAGCTCCTCTTGGCCTGGTTTTTTGAAATAGATTCAAACCTGTTTAGGCAAGGTTCAACAGAGAAGCAAAACCAGCAGGAGAGACAGTGAGTTGCTAAAACTGTTTAAACTTGTCTGTTCATAGGATGGCCTGGAGGGGGCGAGGTGGCATGGAAGAACCGGAGAGGCTTATAGAAGAACAAAGCTCATTATACCAGCCTGACTTCCGAAACCCTAGTTCTTAGTCCACAGATTCAACCAATGCAGACAGAACCGAACTGCACTTGGTTGAATTCTCAGATACAGAACCCGAGGATAGGGAGGACCATTTCGTATAAGGGACTTGAGCATCCTTGGATTATGGTATCCTTGGGGAATCCGGGAACAAACCTTCTGTGAACACTGAGGGATGACTGTATGCACAGGTTTTGAGAGGGGGTCACTGTACGTGACACAGGGACATAGAGGGAAACTGAACTGATCAGGAAGCAGAAGATAAGAGAGAGGAAAATGTTTAGGCCATGGCCATTGCTGGGGTTTCTGCGGGGAAAGCAAAGCAAAATGGTGAAAACAGCTTAGGACTGGCTACTTTGAATCATTTCTGCTGGCTCTGGAGTGGTCTTCAGTGGCCTGGTACTGGTTCTGGGATGATAAGGCAGAGAAATACTGTCTCCTGAGGTGTGAGAGCCACAGAGAGAGTGGTTCTGGATTGCTTAGTTTGCATATCATAGGCATGCTTTTCACAGGGCCCTTTGTCGTCCCTAAGAATTGGCTAGCCTGGGAGAAGCAATCTCTCCTTAGTCGGAAATAAAGGGTTTTTAAGATGTCAAGCCATACAAAAAATTTAAAATATATACAATGTAGAGACCTGTATCTAGACATATATATGTATGTGTGTCACTAGAATACTGTCACTAGTTCTGAGATTAAGAAACCCTGATCTGATATTCAGAACCATATCTGGAAGCTGACTGCTGAAGCAGGGCAAATGTCAAGAAGGCAAGCAAGTCAAGTATCAGAGTGTCAGCCACATATTAAATACTACATCATGAGATGTGTGCTAAAAGAAGACATCAAAGTTACTGGCAATCAGGGACTTGCTTGTTGGTCCAGTGGCTAAGACTCTGTACTCCCAATCCAGGGGGACTGGGTTCGATCCCCAGTCAGGGAACTAGATCTCACATGCTGCAACTAAAACAACAATTTGGCAATTGTAATCAAGCCCTTTTCAGCCCTACCTTTGAACCGGTAACTTCACTTCTAGGAATGGATCCTAAAGAAAAAAATCAGGGAAGCAAAAACTCAAAGCAACTTAAATGCCCAACAATTAAGCAGTATTAACCAGCAGCCATAAAAGACACTTACTCCTTGGAAGGAAAGTTATGACCAACCTAGAGAGCATACTAAAAAGCAGAGATATTACTTTGCCAACAAAGGTCCGTCTGGTTAAGGCTATGGTTTTTCCTGTGGTCATGTATGGATGTGAGAGTTGGACTGTGAAGAAAGCTGAGCACTGAAGAATTGATGCTTTTGAACTGTGGTGTTGGAGAAGACTCTTGAGAGTCCCTTGGACTGCAAGGAGATCCAACCAGTCCATCCTAAAGGAGATCAGTCCTGGGTGTTCCCTGGAAGGACTGATGCTGAAGCTGAAACTGCAATACTTCGGCCACCTCATGCGAAGAGTTGACTCACTGGAAAAGAACCTGATGCTGGGAGGGATTGGGGGCAGTAGGAGAAGGGGACGACAGAGGATGAGATGGCTGGATGGCATCACTGACTCGATGGACGTGAGTTTGAGTGAACTCTGGGAGTTGGTGATGGACAGGGAGGCCTTGCGTGCTGCAATTCATGGAGTCGCAAAGAGTCGGACACGACTGAGTGACTGAACTGAACTGAACCAACTAGAATATGAACCCATTTTTTTAAATTGCACTTGTTTTTATTGCTTTTCCCTGTAACTGGCTCTGTTTAACCTCTGTATCCAGTCATAACATCCAGTCTACATGATGCCAACACCGAGCCAATTCAGCCATAATCAAAACACCAGTTAACCAGCCAGTTGCTTTCTGTATATGACACCAAACAATCCACTGGACTAACTTCTTGCCTGGAATGATGGCCAAGACCTGATGTTTTCGCATTACATAAATTGAACCCATTGTAAATAATGTTTACAGTAAGCATTTAATAACATGGAGAGATGATTACAAATCAAGCTAACAGAAAAAAAGCAGGATTAAATTAAATATGCAACATGATTTCAACTATCTATTATAATGTCTTCTCTGAAAATACTGAAAAATTATCTATGGTCACCTTTATGCTTGGCCAAACTTCCTTGATATTTTTATAAAACCAAAATGGTCCGTATTGGCTAGTACATTTTCAATCACAATGAAGCAAAGGCAAATTGCCTTAATAATGGGAATCAACTGACTAATGTAAGTGAAAATCCAAGACAGAGAGTGAGTTGCAGGCTAGGGATAATCCAGTCCCAGCAATAAGATCACCAAAAGTCTGGTTTTTATTTATTTCAGGGGCTCTGCTTTCCAAGCATTGGCTTTATCATCTGGCTCCAAGCAGCCTTCCCACCCTACTCTAAACACACACACAGACATACACACAGACACAGACACACACACAGACACAGACACACACCCAAGTTGGCTTTCTCAGGATAGCAAAATGACAGCACTGTTCCAGACTTTACAACCCCACACACACAAAATAAAAGGGAGGGTCTACTGACTATGCTAGCCCCAGTCTGAGGATTCACTTTTCCCACTGGCCTGAATTATATGATATGCCCACCACACACCCAGTCACTGTGGCCAGTGGTATATCAACTACAAATTGGCAGTTGCCAAGGGTGCTTGCCATCTACCTCTACAAGGATTAAATCATGTGCTCCTGCAGCTGGTGACCTTCAACACCTCCAGAAGGAGTTCAGGGTGGAGAGGAGAAATGAGGCACTCTGTGCTCTGGGAAAAACTGGCAGGACAGGTCTTCAGATAGTTAGATATCCTTAGGAGTTGATTTTATGAGCCCAATTCTTGTATCTCCTCACATCTAGAAGAGCATTAAAATCCCTGGTGATGACTGTTTCTCGTGACAGCAGAAGCTTCATGAGACCAACAGAAATTTTCTATAAAAAAATATGTGTTTGATTGCACGTACTCCCCCTTCACCCAAATCACATATACACTGTCCTTCCCCCTACTTCTGTGGAGCAGTTCTCAAAGCTATCAGAGGTGCTGTCTCCCAGGCTATAGTCCTCCTTTTGCCCCAAATAAAGCTTAACTTGCAGCTCTCACATTATGAATTTTTTTAAGACAGGTATGTGACTTGCTAATTAGCTTACATTGGGTAGAGTTTGAAATGGAGACAACTGCATCTAAATCACATGCCTGAGAATGTAGAGGGTGAATTCCTCCAAGGAGAGTCAAAGTACTTGCTGCTGGGGGACAAATAGATGCCGAAGAGGCAGCCATGCAAATGTCTTTGGAGCATCTGTTGACAGGGAAGAATTGTCTGGCCATGGACGACATTTCCCAGCCAGCCTTGTGTCTACGGTGCGCTCTATAACTAGTTCTCATTAAGAGAACGAAAACCAAAGTGGAAGTGAAGGACCCAAGGCCCTAAAGGAGGGAGGAAGACAAGACAGGAAGAGGCTGCTCCTCAGTTCACCACATGAAAAGCTACCTGTCCTCCCGTCAAGGGCAACTGAACAGGACCCCACGGGCCTTCCTGGGACAAGCCTTCCCCTACATCCTCTGCTTTAGTTCCTCTCCAAAATACCTTTGTTGTTGTTCAGTTGCTCAGTCATGTCTGACTCTTTGTGACCCCACGGACTGCAGCACGCCAGACTTCCCTGTCCCCCCTCACCATCTCCCGGAGCTTGCTCAAACTCAGCTCCATTGAGTCAATGATGCCATCCAACCATCTCATCCTCTGTCATCCCCTCTCCTCCTGCCTTCAATCTTTCCCATCATGAGTCTTTTTCTAATGAGTCAGTTCTTCGCATCAGGCGGCCAAATTATTGGAGCTTCAGCTTCAGCATCAATTCTTCCAATGAATATTCAGGGTTGATTTCCGTTAGAAGTGACTGGTTTGACCTCCTATAAGTCCAAGGGACTCCGAAATACCTAGAGAATAGTATCTGATATACATTTCCTGAGTTGTTTTCAGATGTAAAAACCTCCACCACGTTAACAAATAAAAGATATTAACTACTTCACAACCAAGAACTCACAGCCCCAGGCCTCCTGGAGCCTGATGACTGATAACTTTAACCCCTGTGACACTACTCTGCTATCTCACCATCAGCCAAATGGCAACCCACTCCCGTACTCTTGCCTGGAAAATCCCATGGATGGAGGAGCCTGGTGGGCTGCAGTTCATGAGGTCGCTGAGAGTCGAATACGACTGAGTGACTTCACTTTCACTTTTCACTTTCATGCATTGGAGAAGGAAATGGCAACCCACTCCAGTATTCTTGCCTGGAGAATCCCAGGGATAGGGGAGCCTGGTGGGCTGCCGTCTATGGGGTCACACAGAGTCGGACACGACTGAAGTGACTTAGCAGCAGCAGCTGATCACATACCCTGCAAATCCCCCTTCTTCATCTGGCTTTTAAAAGTGCTTTGCCAAAACCCTTCAGGGTGCTTGGGCCTTGCATGACCTTGCAACAAACTTTTCTCTGCTTCAAACTCTTGACATCTGAGTTTGTTTGGTCTCACTGTGAATAGGGCAAAAGAATTTGTGTTAACACAGAACACCCACACTCGACTGCCATGTAAGCTGGAAGTTTTTAATAAACCACCAATATTTGTAGGGTTTTTATTATAACAGCAAGCATCACCCTAATGAATATATGCCTTATAGTTGTGTATTACTCTCCTGGGTTACTGAACCCAATTCTGTGTGTGTGCACGTACGTGTGCATGCATGTGCATGTGTGCATGCACTTGCGTGTGTGTGTAGGCTTCTCCACATGAACAAGCAATTCTCAGACACCACAAAGGTGTTCAAGAATTCAACTCAACTCAATTCTAACACTGTCTATTCCAGTGATAGAATCAGATTGCACCAGTAAAGGGCTCAGTCCCACAAGACCACCCTCTACCTCAGACGCCAATCCTAAGCCCAGCTACTTGTGCTTCTGACTGACTGGCTATACATCAGACATTCCCATGACCCCCGTCCTCATGTTCGAATAATTTGCTAGGGCGACTCACAGAACTCAGAGAAATATTTAACTTACTAGATTGTTAAGGAACCACGGATAGAAACCACTCACCCCAATCAGGCACAATCAACAGCAGGTCCTGATAAAGAACACGGGGCAGAAAGCTGCTACCAGACCGGAAGAACTCGGGAGGGGCCAAAGCGGAAGGAGATGTCAGCCTATAATATGTCCTCCCAGAAGCTCTGGCGCTGGAACTCATCTTGACGGAAATGCTTCCGCAGCGAGGGAGGCCCTGAGTCGGACCAAATATGGGAACAAACAATAAGATTGGCCAGAGACAACCGGGAAAACTAATCCTATTATCTTAAACCCTGAGGCTGCAAGCCACGCTTCCTGGGCTCACTGGCCTTGCTGCTGTCCGTACCAGTACCGTTTTCAATAAAGTCTTTTGCTTTATCAGTATGTATCTCTCCTCGAACAATTCATTTCCAAGTGTTAGATGTGGTGATCCAAGGATGAAAGAGCAGATAAAACCAAGGAGGGTCTTGGGATGCAAGAACGGAAAAACCAGACTTTATCGTCCTTCCCTCCCCCATGTTGTAACTATTAACGGATTTCAGGTCCTCCTGAGCAGTATAACCTGTCTCCCCTCCTAGCCCATGCTGCTGCTGCTGCTGCTGCTAAGTCGCTTCAGTCGTGTCCGACTCTGTGAGACCCCATAGACGGCAGCCCACTAGGCTCTCCCGTCCCTGGGATTCTCCAAGCAAGAACACTGGAGTGGGTTGCCATTTCCTTCTCCAAGAAGGCATTTGCCTTCCTCTTCCCCCAGCAGTATATGTGCCTCATCCAATCAACAAATCACCCAGAAGACCCCTATCCCACTCCTTGTCCCCTGGGTATAAAAGTGAACTAAGGACCCCTATTCAACGTTGGTTCTCCCTTGAGCTGGCCTACTGTTCTAACAGCGTCTCCCATTCTAATAAACTTTATTTCCCTCTCATTCTGTCTCTTGTCTAGAAATTCTTTTCCAACTTGCACCCGGACCACGACATTAGACAAAGAGTCACTCTTGGAAACGGAAAGAGGTCCTGACTCCCCCTCTCCCACTCCTGCCCCATAACTACCAATTTATTATGAAAGGATATAGCTCAGGAACCGCCAGGCAGAAGAGAGTCCTAGGGCGAGGCCTGGGAAAGGACACAGAGCTTCCATGCCCTCCCCAGGCACTCTCTTCTCCCAGCCCCTGCAGGTGTCCCTAATCTAGAAGCTCTCCAACCCCTGTCCTTTCAGGGTTTCTCAAAGGCTTCATCACTGGGCTTCCCTGATGGTTCAGAAGTAAAGAATCTGTCTGCCAAAGCAGGGGACGTGAGTTCCATCCCTGGTCAGAGGAGGTCCCCTGTAGAATAAAATGGCAACCCACTCCAGTATCCTTGCCTGGAGAACCCTATGGAACCTGGTGTGCCACAGTCCATGGGGTTGCAAAGAGTCAGACATGACTCAGGGACTGAACAGCAGGAGCAGGAGGCTTCATTACCTAGACACAGTTGATTAAATCATTGGCCTCTGGTGATTTAACCTCCAGCTCCTCACAGCACACTTTCACTCCTCAAGAGGTAGGGACTGAAAGTTCCAACCCTCTAGTCATGGGACTGGCTCCCTAGACAACCAGCCCCCACTCTTAGATGGGGGTCCAAAAGTCACCTCATTAACATAGCAAAAGACACCTAAATCCCTCTCCACACTTGGGAAATTCCAAGTGTTTTGGGAGCTGAGCCAGGAACTCTGGAAGAATACCAAATATATATGAGAAATATACCTTGGTCATCTGAAAGACCATATATGTATTTTTTATTAATCACAATACTGCAATTACTTTTTACATAAATAATAATAGTTTTTAAATATGGATCATGTTTGGGATGGAGAAGGAAATGGCAACCCACTCCAGTATTCATGCCTGGAAAATCCCATGGACCGAGGAGCCTAGTGGGCTACAGTCCATGGGGTCGCAAAGAGTCGGACATGACTGAGCAACTTCACTTCACTTCACTTTACTTCATGTTTGGGAGGAAAAAAGAAGTCATACACTTTTTCTCCTTAATTTGTGTGTGCATGATCGGAAACAATGAAACAAGTCATGATTATTAATATGGAAGCTAGAATAAAGTCATGAAACTTTGAATAGAGCCCAGTATTAAATACAGGACATCTACACATTTAGAGGTTTCCCTGGTAGTTCAGTTCAGTCCAGCCGCTCAGTTGTGTTCAACTCTCTGCGACCCTATGGACTGCAGCATGCTAGGCCTCCCTGTCCATCACCAACTCCCAGAGTTTACTCAAACTCATGTCCATTGAGTCGTTGATGCCATCCAGCCATCTCATGCGCTTGTCGTCCCCATCTCCTCCTGCCTTCAATCTTTCCCAGCATCAGGGTCTTTTCAAATGAGTCAGCTCTTTGCATCAGGGGGCCAAAGCATTGAAGTTTCAGCTTCAACATCAGTCCTTCCAATGAATATTCAGCACTAATTTCCTTTAGGAAGCTTCCCTGGTAGGTCAGCGGTAAAGAATCTGCCTGCCAAGCAAGAGATGCAGGAGACATGGGTTCAATCCCTGGGTTGGGAAGATCCTCTAGAGAAAAGCATAGCAACCCACTCCAGTATCCTTGCCAGGAAAATCCAATGGACAGAGGAGCCTGGTGGGCTACAGTCCATAGGATCACAAAGAGTTAGACACAACTGAAGTGACTGAGCATGTGTGCACTAGCACATACACCTTTCAGGGAGGGGAGATTTCCATTAGCCTTGTCTGAAGACTAATTCTCAAATCACAGAAATCTGATGGACATCCAAGAGGTTAAAGGTGATCTGAATTATAAGTAAAACACTTAACCTCCTGAGTGAGAGACTTACCTAAAAAAATTATGCCTCCATTTTTTTAAATGGCTATATTCCTGGGTCTTTTATTTCTTCATTCTTTCTTTAAAAAAATATTTCATTTATTTATTTGGCTGTGCCAGGTCTTAGCTATGACACGTGAGATCTAGTTCCCTGACCAGAGCCCCCGCGTTGGAGCATGGGGTCTTAGCCTCTGAACCACCACCAGGGAAGTCCCTCTTTTTTTTCTTGTATCAGTAGCTAGACAGTGAATGCCCCCCTCCCCACCATGTGGGTTGGGTTAGATACAAGGGATATAATAGAGAATGAGTTCCAGTTCTTTCTCTCAGAGTTTATAGGTTTGGGATTGGGGTGGACTAACCAACAGGCAATTACCAAAAAGAGAGAGAGAGAGACTGCTAAGACTGGATGACTTGAAAACACATAGGAAGAAAATTTGTAGCAGAAACTTAATCCTCGACAAATGGCCCCCGCTCACCCCTACATTTCCCAACTCCCTCTGCAGTCAGGATGGGGCCGTGTGACTAGTTCTGACCAACAGAGTGAGAGGAACACGGATCACTTCCAGGTTGAGGCCATGAAGAGGTTGTATGCCTCAGAGAGCTTGGAGGTCATGTGGTCCAGACGCCCTGGCACAAAACAGAAGACGGACTGGGATCAGGCAGGCAGAAAGGCAGCTGTCAAGAGTGGTCCCACAGGAAACAGTGTCTGGTGAGATTTGGAGATGGTTGCTTACAACCAGAATTTGGGTTCCAAAGATCCATTTTTTTAAATGTTTGTGATTCATTTACTTTGGAGTTTTAGGAAATTTCATATCCATTTCTTCACATTTGATGACAAAATGTCTAACTTTTCATGTGAAGCTTCTAGGCTTATTATTCCCCATTTTCTCCTTCAAGTAGCTAACGACCAGTGAGTTATCCACAAAGATCCAGTTAAGCTGCTGTTTCAACAAACATTTGATGGAAATGCTCTGCAAAGAGACCTGGCCGGTGAGCTCGCCTGAAAGCCTGCAGTTTTGTGTATTCACATTCCAAAACTCCCACTTTTGCAACATAAGCTTTTTCCTTAACTTTCCACTGTGCTGGAAATGGTCTGCTTTAAACTGCTTAGTGATACTGGCTGCTTCAGCCTGTCCACTCCATCCCCCAGAGCCTGCTTCCTATAATGCATTACAGCAAAGCCCTCTCTAACAAGGCACCAGAGTTCTTTCAGAGCATCTCCCACAAGAGGCCCAGTGGCTTCCTGGTCCACAGATCAACAGTTTAAGTAGCCAGTGGGTGGAGCCTTAGTCTGGGCTAGGGCCAATTGAATTTCCCAGTTTTATTATTATTTTTTTAAACTCAGAGACCCTTTCTGAAAGAAGGATTCCAAACAGCGATAAATGAAACAAGAGGGAAGACCAGTTTACAGCAGGTACATGAGCAAAAATTCAAGTCCCATTTCTCAAGAAAAATATTTTCAACTCCAATTGCCAGAGCAAGGGGATCCATCTCACCGTCGACTACTCCAATAAAAAGGGGGAGTTTTTTTTTCTTGTATCAGTAGCTAGACAGTGAATGCCCCCCTCCCCACCATGTGGGTTGGGTTAGATACAAGGGATATAATAGAGAATGAGTTCCAGTTCTTTCTCTCAGAGTTTACAGGTTTGGGATTGGGGTGGACTAACCAACAGGCAATTACCAAAAAGAGAGAGAGAGAGACTGCTAAGACTGGATGACTTGAAAACACATAGGAAGAAAATTTGTAGCAGAAACTTAATCCTCGACAAATGGCCCCCGCTCACCCCTACATTTCCCAACTCCCTCTGCAGTCAGGATGGGGCCGTGTGACTAGTTCTGACCAACAGAGTGAGAGGAACACGGATCACTTCCAGGTTGAGGCCATGAAGAGGTTGTATGCCTCAGAGAGCTTGGAGGTCATGTGGTCCAGACGCCCTGGCACAAAACAGAAGACGGACTGGGATCAGGCAGGCAGAAAGGCAGCTGTCAAGAGTGGTCCCACAGGAAACAGTGTCTGGTGAGATTTGGAGATGGTTGCTTACAACCAGAATTTGGGTTCCAAAGATCCATTTTTTTAAATGTTTGTGATTCATTTACTTTGGAGTTTTAGGAAATTTCATATCCATTTCTTCACATTTGATGACAAAATGTCTAACTTTTCATGTGAAGCTTCTAGGCTTATTATTCCCCATTTTCTCCTTCAAGTAGCTAACGACCAGTGAGTTATCCACAAAGATCCAGTTAAGCTGCTGTTTCAACAAACATTTGATGGAAATGCTCTGCAAAGAGACCTGGCCGGTGAGCTCGCCTGAAAGCCTGCAGTTTTGTGTATTCACATTCCAAAACTCCCACTTTTGCAACATAAGCTTTTTCCTTAACTTTCCACTGTGCTGGAAATGGTCTGCTTTAAACTGCTTAGTGATACTGGCTGCTTCAGCCTGTCCACTCCATCCCCCAGAGCCTGCTTCCTATAATGCATTACAGCAAAGCCCTCTCTAACAAGGCACCAGAGTTCTTTCAGAGCATCTCCCACAAGAGGCCCAGTGGCTTCCTGGTCCACAGATCAACAGTTTAAGTAGCCAGTGGGTGGAGCCTTAGTCTGGGCTAGGGCCAATTGAATTTCCCAGTTTTATTATTATTTTTTTAAACTCAGAGACCCTTTCTGAAAGAAGGATTCCAAACAGCGATAAATGAAACAAGAGGGAAGACCAGTTTACAGCAGGTACATGAGCAAAAATTCAAGTCCCATTTCTCAAGAAAAATATTTTCAACTCCAATTGCCAGAGCAAGGGGATCCATCTCACCGTCGACTACTCCAATAAAAAGGGGGAGCAGGGGCTCTGGGCTGCCGTTTGGAGCCCAAATGATGCACAGAATCAGATAACAGAGAAGCTGGGATGCTCTGCAGTTCTGAAAGCAGCTGTAGATACAAAGAAGGCTACTCATTAGTGTGATATAAAGGAGAGGGCACAGGCATTAGAGTGAGACAGATCTGAGTTCAAATCCTGGTTCCCCTCTTCCCTCAGTTTCCTTTTCTGACAAATGGGGTGGCACCATCTTTATTGCATTGTTGTGGTAAGGGTTAGGAGATAACGAGTTGGTGTGTTGATGCTGCTGCCAGGAAGCCTCCAGAAGCTGCACATTCATTAGCTCATTTGATCTGCACTATGAAGCTGGTGCTTTTGAACTGTGGTGTTGGAGAAGACTCTTGAGAGTCCCTTGGACTGCAAGGAGATCCAACCAGTCCATTCTGAGGGAGATCAACCCTGGGATTTCTTTGGAAAGAATGATGCTAAAGCTGAAACTCCAGTACTTTGGCCACCTCATGAGAAGAGTTGACTCATTGGAGAAGACTCTGATGCTGGGAGGGATTGGGGGCAGGAGGAGAAGGGGACAACCGAGGATGAGATGGCTGGATGGCATCACGGACTCGATGGACGTGAGTCTGAGTGAACTCCGAGAGATGGTGATGAACAGGGAGGCCTGGCGTGCTGTGATTCATGGGGTCGCAAGGAGTCGGACACGACTGAGCGACTGAACTGAATGAAGCTGGTACAATCAATACTCCCATTTTTCAGAAACAAAAATTCAACCCAGGTGTTAAGGGGCTTGTCCAGGAGCATAGGAGGAGTGCAGATGGGACTCAAATTCATGCAGCCTGGACCCCAGGTCCATGTGCTCAGCTGTCCAGTATGTAGTTAAGGATTCAAATTAACAGGAGTTAGTTACGGTGTCATGTTTTGGGTTAACAGTGAATCATCTGTAAAGGCCCACAATAACAGCTTTACAGAGAGCTCATCAGGTCCCACGACAACCTGGTTACAGGATGATGATTACTCTGTTTCACAGGTGAGGAAACAGAGGGGATCAAAGACATAGCACTGACCACTGCGCTCGGCGTCTCCCCAGGATAAGAATTGAAGGCTAAATCCAAACATCTCGGCGGAACACACTTGCTACCACTTTCTTCTGGTCCCTCAGAAGCTTGGGTTTTGTCTTCCCTTGAGTGCTCTGGGGTCAGATTCCCGTGGGCAGTCCCCAGCTTCACAGTCATGCCATGGTGGGGCTGAGCCGTGAGCTTCACTTCCCTGAGCCAACGTGTCAAGTGAGGACCCTCAACTCCACCTCTTGGGACTGTTGTAAGGGGGGTGCTTCGTTACATGCTTGGCACAAAAGAAACGTGTCACAACAGCCAGCCAATACTGATAATTCCAGGCCAGATTATGGAGCAAGCAAATAAATCCCACTTCTTTCCAGTCCCATCTTGTTTTGGACCAAAAACAATCCCAACCTGCTGAATCTTACCTTCCTCTCTAGACCTGACCGCAGTGTCTTTTGATATGATCTATTTCCAAACATGAACTTCATCCCCAAAGAATAAAGGGTTGCTAGCTTCAGGGAGGGCTTCCCAGGTGGCGCTAGTGGTAAAGAATCTGCCTGCCAATGTAAGAGACACAAGAGAAATGAGTTTGACCCCTGGGTCAGGAAGATCCCCTGGAGTAGGCACCCCACTCCAATATTCTTGCCTGGAAAATTCCATGCGCAGAGGAAGCTGGCAGTCTACTGCCCATGAGGCTGCAAAGAGTCAGTCAGACACGACTGAGCAACTGAGCACACCCAGCTCCAGGGACTTAGAAATAAATGAGCTGGAGATTCTTGTGGCAGTTCTAAAAGTGTCTTCCAAGTGATGACAATAATGAGATACAACATAGAATCCCAAAGTGAGGCCTTGAAGAAGCCAGTGCTTGTGGAATGGTTTGTTTGAATTTTTTAATAACATCCCAGAAGTTCCATTAAGTGACAGGCCTATGTATTAGTCAGGACAGGCTAGGTGCAGTAACAAGCAACCCCCAAAATCTCATTGATTTAACCAAAATTTATTTCTTGCCCATGCTACATGCAATGATTATGGAGAGTGGGGGAAGAAGGCTGAGCATCATAGTGACCAAGGAACTCAGGCCAGAGGAGGCTTTATCTCAACATGATTCACACGCTCGTCATGACTGTGGGAGGGATGTACTGAGGACAGCGCTGGGTTGGAGGACTGCTAGCCAGACCCATGGCCCTTTTGCTTGCATTTTATTGGTCAAAACAAGTCACACTGAACATCAGGGAATCAGTGAAGTGAGATGCTATCATGGAAATATTTGGTGAGCAGCACCAATGATTGCTACCCTTCACGTTTACTTGCTGCTGTTTAGTCACTTCAATTGTGTCTGACCCTTTTGTGACCCCATGGACTGTAACCCACCAGGATCCTCTGTCCGTGGGATTTCCTGGGCAAGAATACTGGAGTGGGTTGCCATTTCCTTCACCAGGGGATTTTCCTGACCCAGGGATCAAACCCACATCTCTTGCATATCCTGCATTGACAGGTAGATTCTTTACCACTGAACCACCTGGGAAACCCTCACTTTCACTTACTCATTATTTTATTTGACAAATATGTACAGAGCATCTCCCATGTGCTAGGTACTGGAGGAACAACAGAGATACAACAGACAGACAATATTCCTGCCATCCCAAAGCTCTCATTGTAGCGTATTGCTTATTGGGTTTCCCAGGTAAAAGGGGGAATCAAAGTGCTGATGTAGCAGGAGTGAGAAGTGAACTTTCGCTGTCATGTCACCTCTATTTGATTTTGGAATAACAATAATAGCTAACACTTGCTGAGCACTTACTGGGGATGGGGCACTGTCCTCTACACTTCACATATGCTATCTGACTTCATCCTCAAAATATTCCTATCAGGGAGACAACCATCTCCATCTTACAGTCGAGGCAATGGAGGCTCAGAGAGGTTAAGTGACTCATGATAGGTTGCACAGCTAGCAAGTGAGGAGCTGAGGTTTGCAGCAGACTGGCAGGCCCAGAATAGGCAAGTTACTAGAGACGGAAAGTAGAATGGTGGTTGCTAAGGGGCTGAGGAGTGTCGGGGGAGGGGAAGACACTGCTTAATAGGTACAGGGTTTTCTTTAATAGGTGAGGGAATTGTTTTGGATCTAGAAAGGGATGGTGGTTGCACAACATTGTGAAATGTACTGAATTCCACTAAATTGTTCATTTTAAAATAGCTAATCTTATGTGAATTTCACCTCAATCAATTTTTTTACATATGAATTTTTATGCATGCCCTACAATTCAACAATTCCACTTCTGGATACATTCCTTTAAAATGAAACAAAAGTATAAGGGTACTCATTGAAACACGTTTATAACAGCAAAATCTATCAGAAATGCTCAAGATGTAGGAGTTGGCCAAATAAAATGTGATTAAGCCATACAATATTTAAAATTGCACACGGTACTTGAAAATAATGAACTAGATCTCTGCTATCACATGGAGAAATCTTAAAAACATATTGAGTGAGAAAAGTTGCAGAGCCACACACACACATACACACAGTGATTCCATTCATAAAATTATTTAAATCCATTCAAGTATATCTTAGGTGCAAGCGTGCATGCTAAGTCACTTCAGTTATGTCTGACTCTTTGCAACCCTCTAGACTGCAGCCCGCCAGGCCTCCCTGTCCCTCACCATCTCCCAAAGTTTGCCCAAGTTCATGTCCATTGCCTCGGTGATGCCACCCAGGCATCTCATCCTCAGTATTGCATAGGAACCTGGAATGTTAGTTCCATATCTTATGTATTAACCACCAATTTTTCAACCTTGGGTAGGCCACCCAAGCTTTACCAACGTCATGAAAGTGATTTCTTACTATAAGTGAAGAGGAGAATAAGGAGGAAAGTGGGTGTCTTAGTTTGGGTTCTTCCAAAAACAGAGCCTAAAACAAGATATTGGGCACAAATAGTTTTGGGGGTGTCAATTGAAGAAAGCACCGTAAGGATGTGGGGAAGGCCAAAAAGCCAACATGGTGTGTATCAATCAAGAGGGTTACAACTGTAGGCAACTGGGGCTCAGTCTCACTGGGAACCCTCTGAAGAGCCACAGAGAAAACATGCCTCAGACATAATTCGCCAAGGGTCAAGAAATCCAAGATACTTATTCTCCAACTTCCACCTCTCAGTGATGAGGCTTGGCCTCCAGGGATGGCAACTCTGGTCCCTTTGCGATTGCCCTGTGGGCAGGCTGTGCAAGCTCCCTACCACTGAGGGCAGCCCTCCTCCACAGAAGATGAAGGATACAAGCTTTTGAGATGGCAGTTAGGATGCACAGGAACTGTCTACCCTAGCTGCAAGGGAACTCAGAGACTGGCTTCAGGGGTACAGCAGGGGGCATTAGTCATGTAGGCTACAGGGGAATAACTTTGTCAGCAACGTTTTATATTTTAAATACCTAGTGGGTTGCCATATCTAGTGGGTTGCCATGATTGAGCCAATGTCTCCTGCACTGCAGGCAGATTCTTCATCTGAGCCACCAGGGCAGCCCTAAGATAAATATGATAAAATATTCAGTACATTTCGGTCGTTCAGTTGTGTCCAACTGTTTGCGACCCCATGGACTGCAGTACACCAGGCTTCCTTGTTCATTACCAACTTAAACTCAAGTCCATCAAGTTGGTGATACCATCCAACCATCTCATCTTCTGTTGTCCCCTTCTCCTCCTGCTTTCAATCTTTCCCAGCATCAAGGTCTTTTCCAGTGAGTCAATTTTTGCATCAAGTGGCCAAAGTATTGGAGCTTCAGCTTCAGCAACAATCCTTTCAGTGAATATTCAAGATTGATTTCCCATAGGATGGACTGGTTGGATCTCCTTGCAGTCCAAGTGACTCTCAAGAGCCTTCTCCAACATCACATTTCAAAAGCATCAATTCTTCGGCTCTCAGCTTTCTTTATGGTCCAACTATCACATCGGTATATGACCATTGGAAAAGTCATAGTTTTGATTATACAGACCTTTGTCAGTAATGTCTCTGCTTTTTTACACTCTGTCTAGGTTGGTCATAGCTTTTCTTCCAAGGAACAAGCATCTTTTAATTTCATGGCTGCAGTCACCATCTGCAGTGATTTTGGAGCCCCCAAAAATAAAGTCTATTACTGTTTCCATTGTTTCCTCATCTATTTGCCATGAAGTGATGGGACTGGATGCCATGATCTTCTTTTTTTGAATGCTGAGTTTTAAGTCAGCTTTTTCACTCTCCTCTTTCACTTTCATCAAGAGGCTGTTTAGTTCTTCTTCACTTTCTGCCATAAGGGTGGTGTCATCTGCATATCTGAGCATATTCATATTTCAACCTGCAATCTTTATTCCAGCTTGTGCTTCATCCAGCCCAGCATTTTGCATGATGTACTCTGCGTATGAGTTTAAAAAGCAAGGTGAGAATACAGCCTTTGCCAATCTGAAACCAGTCTGTTGTTCCACGTCTGGTTCTAACTGTTGCTTCTTGACCTCCATACAGGTTTCTCAGGAGGCAGGTAAGGTGGTGGTCTGGTAGTCCCATCCCTTTCAGAATTTTCCACAGTTTGTCATGATCCACACAGTAAAAGGCTTTAGCGTAGTCAATGAAGCAGAAATAGATGTTCTTCTGAAATTCTTTTGCTTTCTGTGATCCAACAGATGTTGACAACTTGATCTCTGGTTCTTCTGCCTTTAAATCCAGCTTGAAAATCTGGAAGTTCTTGGTTCAAGTATTGTTGAAGCCTTGCTTGGAGAATTTTGAGGATTACTTTGCTAGCATGTAAGATGAGTGAAATTGTGCAGTAGTTTGAACATTCTTTGGCATTGCCTTTCTTTGGGATTGGAATGAAAACTGACCTTTTCCAGTTCTGTGGCTACTGCTGAGTTTTCCCAATTTCCTGGCATATTGAGTGCAGCACTTTAGCATTTCAAATCATCTTTTAGGAATTGAAATAGCTCAGCTGGTTCCATTACCTCCACAGCTTTGTTCATGCTTTCTAAGGTCAACTTGACTGCGCACTCCAGGATGTCTGACTCTAGGTGAGTGATCACACCATCGTGATTATCTGGGTCGTGAAGATCTTTTTTGTATAGTTATTCTGTGTATTCTTGCCACCTCTTCTTAATATCTTCTGCCTCTATTAGGTCCATACTGTTTCTGTCCTTTATTGTATCCATCTTTGCATGAAATGTTCCTTTGGTATCTGTAATTTTCTTGAAGAGATCTCTAGTCTTTCCCATTCTGTTCTTTTCCTCTATTTCTTTGCACTGATCACTTAGGAAGGCTTTCTTATTTCTCCTTGCTATTCTTTGGAACTCTGCATTCAGATGGATATATCTTTCCTTTTCTCCCTCACCTTTTGCTTCTCTTCTTTTCTCCACTATCTGTAACACCTCCTCAGACAACCATTTTGCCTTTTTGTTTTTCTTCTTGGGGATGGTTTTGATCACTGCCTCCTGTACAATGTTATGAACCTCCATCCATAATTTTTTAGGTACTCTGTCAGATCTAATCCCTCGAATCTATTTGTCACTTCCACTGTATAATCATAAGGGATTCGATTTAGGTCATTCCTGTTCTAGTGGTTTTCCCTACTGATAAACTATTAATATTTGTTAATTCAATCTGATGGGCGTTACATATTCTGTTGGTGTTTTTTTTTACCTGTATTTTTTCTTTAAATTTTGTTAATTGCATTCACAATGTTGTACAACCATCACCACTATTTCCAAAACTCTTGTATCACCCTAAAGAGGGTGATAACCATTAAGCAATAACCCCCATTCCCACGCCCCTCAGTCCTTGGTAACCTCTAACCTACTTTCTATCTCTGTGAATTTGCCTGTTCCTTTTGTGTTAGCTTATTTCACTTCACACAATGTTTTCATCCATGTTGTAAGGTGCCATCAGAATGTCATTCCTTTTTATGTTCAAATAATATTCCTTTGTATGCATATATCACGTTTTCTTTATTCATTCTTCTGTTGATAGACACTTGGGTGGTTTCCACATTTTAGCTATTGTGAATAATGCTGTAATAAACATTGGTATACAATTATCTATTTGAGTTCCTGTTTTCACTTCTTTGGAGTGTGTATACCAAAAATGGAATTACTGGGTTATGGTAACTGTATCTTTAATTGTTTGACAAACCACCATTCTGTTTTCCATAGCAGCTGCACCATTTCACATCCCTGCCAGCAATGCATGCGTAAGGGTTCCAATTTCTCTACATTCCTTGCCAATACTTGCTATTTTTCCTTTTTTAATTATAGACATCCTAATAGCTATAAAGTTGTATCTCATTGTTATTTTGATTGGCATTCCCCTAATGATGACATTGAGCATCTTTTCCTGTGTCATTTGTATATCTTCTTGAGAGAAGTGTGTATTCAAACTTTCTGTATTTTTAAAACTTTTCCAAATAAAAATTTAAAGTCTGGCAGCAGGCAATAGAGCCTATTACTTGAATAAATCTGCTACATATTTCAAGAAAGTTACTTTCTTGATATTTCTGACAAATCAAAGTTTCACTCTACTTCACCTCTCAGCAAATTTCATCCCGAACTACATCATTCATTCCCTCGGTCAGCAAGTTCCCTGAGAGAGCTTTTGCAAAGCTTCTTTACAACATCTGAAGTGACAGGCAAATCCAACTTTGGGCAAAGGTCCAAGAAGTCACACTCCAGGAGGCAGGAACCAGGGTAAAATCAAGTTGTCATCAGTTTTCAGCTTTTCCTTCATTCTGGACTAAAGAGACATTGGGGAATTGGGCTTTTTCCTTTGGCTTTAAATAGGAAAATACATGATCTCTTCTCATGCCCTGATCACAGAACAAGAAATAAAGAGGTAGAAGAAAAAAAGAAGGGAGAGTGTGTTTCCTCCCAAAATACACAAAAGCATCAACTTCAGTTTACATGCAACTTCAAATCCTACTAAGCTTACCAAAGTTAACAGTATTACTATTCATGTCTATTAGAGTTTGGACAAACCAAATTTTCCCTCTGCTGGCATGTCTATTATCCCATGTTCTATGGGAAGAAGGAATCTCATTTAACACTCTCCAATATTTTCCTTCCCTAGTTGTAAGCTCTTTTTGTCCCCTCTTCCTACAGCCCCTAGTAAACTCCTAAACACTTTCTACATTGTATTCCCTGGGTGGTGATACAATGGATTTGGAGCATAGCTTATAGAGTCAGATGCTCTAGGGTTACAGTCCTGGCTTTGTCACTTAATATTATTTGTCATTGCCATTGTTATTGACCTCTCTGAATTTCAGTTTCTTTCTTACCTGTTTTTTAAAAGGGCAATAATATAACTAAAAACAGCCACAATACCAACTTTATTTGGCTTAATCAATTAAAATATTTTAATATATCTCGTGTAATAGGAAGCCCGGAGACTGAATGGGCTTCAGAGGTGGTTGATTCAGTCACTCAAAAAATGTAGCTAAGGATCGAGATTCTTTGCATCTCACTGCTCTGCCAGCCAAAGCATTAACAGCATCCTAAGGTCAGTTTCCTTCTAGATGTCATAAAGCTATCAATGACAGGTTTCTCTGTTCCTATCTCACAGAAGGGAGCAAGGTTTCTCCCTAGTTTGGTGACAGAGTTGGCAGGGATGTTCTTCCCTTAGATTGATGCACCAACGTGGGTTACATCTTCACTCCTGGATTAACTGCAGTAACCGGAGGAGTGCTGAACACCCATTGTCTGAAGCCTGGTTATGGCTCCAACACTAGCAAGAGGGCTGGATTTGCCACAGATATCTTGGACTAAACAGGACCTACTGATGGAGCTGGGAAGGAAGGGATCAGCTGTGTAGGGGTGGGGAATAACTGACCAAAAGCAGAATTTTATTGGGAATGAGAAAGGAAACAATGAATGCTGAGAAATCCACAATGGTAACCATTTTATTAATATCCAGCTTCTTTTTTTCTAGAGATGATTCTTTATTTTTTATTGAAATGATTCAGTAATACACACACATATATATATACACATTCTTTTTCATAATTCTTTTTATTATGGTTTATCACAAGATGCTGAATATAGTTACCTGTGCTATACAGTAGGGCCTTGCTGTTTATCCATCCTATATATAAGAGTTTGCATTTGCAAATGCCAAACTCCCAATACTTCCTTGCCCCACCTACCATCAGACGTCTTTTAAGAGCATATAAATGTATGAATAACACATTATATATGTTATATATTTACATATAAATTATATAAACTTATAGAAGTTATATATGCTTATGCTCTTAAAAGAAGTCTGATATATATTAAAATATATATATATATGCTATGAAAATATAAACCTGGTATATAGCAGATGACTAATAGATGGTAATTTTTTCACTCATTTAATAACTATAGTGAAGGGAAGTCACTCAGTCATGTCTGACTCTTTGCAACCCCATGGACTGTAGCCTACCAGGTTCCACCATAACTATAAGCCTATCTTCAGTTAGTTCAGTTCAGCCGCTCAGTCGTGTCCAACTCTTTGCGACCCCATGAATCGCAGCACGCCAGGCCTCCCTGTACATCACCAACTCCCGGACTTCACTCAGACTCGTGTCCATCGAGTCTGTGATGCCATCCAGCCATCTCATCCTCGGTCGTCCCCTTCTCCTCCTGCCCCCAATCCCTCCCAGCAT
>SJYT01068665.1:105953-157349 GCA_006410635.1 Cephalophus harveyi | reverse complement strand
AAAAAAAAAACAAACAACAAAAAAAAACTGCTCAAGTCGTATAATTATTGGGAGGATTCAATGATGTAATTTCGCAAGGTGCTGGTACCGCCCCCCCGCCCCGCCCCCCAGGTCTGTGCTCTCAGGAGGAGAGGAGGGGCGGCCCTTCCTTGTCTCAGCTTCTCTGTCTGCATGTGGGTGCGGGAGTTTGCACGACAAGCACTTGAGTGAGGCTTGGGAGCTAGGAGAAGGAGGCCCTGTGCTTTGGGGGCCGTTGCAGCTGAAACACAGACAGAACTTCCCGGGGGCCCCCAAGAATCACCCACATCCGTGCGTTGGGGTGACAGCTGGTGGGGACGTCCCAATACTCTCTCCCCAGGTTCTTCCAACAGGACGGAAACCTCTGAATTCTTGTATTAAAATCCTTCTTCCTGGAACACACAGGGCAGCTTCAGCTTTCCTAACTTCACCTTGGCAGCAGCTAAAAGTAGCTACTGTTCTCGTGATTAATTTTGCAAGGCAGGGCTTTTACTCTAGAAAGGGAAATTGGAGAGCAAACCAGCAAACCTAAGTGGAAGCTTGATTGCAGGTCTGAGGCTGGGGCCACGGGCCTCATTTTTGGTGAACGGGGAGGTCCTGTGAGTTCCCCTCTGCTCAGCACCCTAGAAACTCACCCCGGCTTGGGCTGCTTGGTGAGAGACTAGAAAGTGGGCAGAACTGTCGGGATGTCCAAAGGGTGGGGGGAAAGGTTACTTTAGACAATTGCAAGTGTCTGAAAGAGAGGAGGAGGCAAAGGCAAAAAAAGTAAGGCCTGGGGACTTCCTTGGTGCTCCAGGAGCTAAGACTCTGTGCTCCGGACGCAGGGGGCCCAGGTTCCATCCCTGGTCAGGGAACCAGACCCCACATGCTCCAACTAAGAGTTCATGTGCGGCGACTGAAGAGCCCATGTGCCACCACTAGGATCCGGCCGGACAAATAAAACAAATAAATATTGCGTGTGCTTGATCACTCAGTCCCGTCCGACTCTGTGACCCCCATGAACGGTAGCCCACCAGGCTCCTCTGTCCATGGGATTCTCCAGGCAAGAATACTGGAGGGGGTTGCCATTTCCTTCCCCAGAAATAAATATTAAAAATGAATAAGTAAAATTTACTTCAAGAGAAAGTAAGGACCGGAATGCAGGGAGTGGCAACCAGTCCTGGAGGTGCGTCCGTGTCGTGTCAGCGTTGGAATAGACTCAGGATCGCGGCGGAGCAAGAATGGGAGCCTCTGGGGTTAGGGGGTGATGCTGGAACACAGCCAGCACTGCAGCCCGGGTGGGACGCTTGCTCGCGGGGCCGGTGGGGCTTCCGTATCTATTCAGCGTGGGAGACAGCGGCGTTTTAGACAGCCAGGGTGGCCTGGCTTGGAAGGTCAGATGGTTTAGTGCAGGAAGATGAAGCTTAGCGCCCACGGAGTGACGGTTCTTAGACCTGAATCCTTGGTTAGAGCTGACTCAGGGCTGGGCCGGGCTCGAGGAGCACCCCTGTACCCGGATGGGACGCGGTAAGGCAAGGAGCCAGCCGATCTGGGGCTCGGGCTTGGAGCTGCCACTTGGGGGCTGTTTCTGTGGCTCCACAGATTTTGGAGCACATGTTCGAGGACAGAGAGTGATCTCTGGATGTGGGAGCATCCTGGCTGCGACAGCTGCCACCCCACTGATGGCCAGGGCTGGTTTGGCTGGACTGGCCGGCAGGCGGGTGTGCCCTTCCCGCCTCACTGCTCCACGTGCACCCCCCAAAGGTGGGCTTCCGGACAGAGGAGGACTGTTGTTTGGTCAGAGGTGTAAGGGTAGCTGCGATGCCCTGCTAGAGCCTCCAAACGAGCTCTCAAAGACTGATTTCTATAGAAGGGATATAAAACGAAACCTTGAAATTATATCACGACACTTGTAGGCTTTTATAACCAGCTGCGTGAGTTTATGGATTCCATTTCTAAGAAAATAGCATCTCATTTTGCACCGCATCTCAGCATTTTCTAGTTGATGCTCAGAGGGTCATGCATAGACTTTTTTTTTTTTTTTTAACTGAAAACAGTCTCTACTAATTTATTACAAATTGTTATTTATTTTTATTTAATAAATGACTCTTGGCCTGAAAGTGTTAGGCTTTTTTTTTAAAAAAAATATTATTTGTGAATTTAGAGTTTTGCTTTTGTTTAGCCAACCAACTTTTTGTCAATTAGCTTTCATTTGGAATATTCTGATGCAAATTATTGAAAACATATTTTTATTAGAAAATAGTCAGACACATTTACAATTACCTAACACACAGGCTTGCATGGACACCTCGGTTCCAGTAAATACAATACCTTCCGCATTTACTTTAGTTCAGTTTCAATCTGTGTTGCACCCCTCCTAAATCCCATCACTCTCGCTTCCTCCCCAGAGATACATTCTGCGTTTATGCTCATCATGAGCTTTTGTGCAACTCTCATGACAAGTATATGGCACCCCACTCCAGTACTCTTGCCTGGAAAATCCCATGGATGGAGGAGCCTGGTGGGCTGCAGTCCATGCGCACGCTGAGAGTTGGACACGACTGAGTGACTTCCCTTTTACTTTTCACTTTCATGCATTGGAGAAGGAAATGGCAACCACTCCAGTGTTGTTGCTTGGAGAATCCCAGGGACGGCGGAGCCTGGTGGGCTGCCATCTGTGGGGTCGCACAGAGTCGGACACGACTGAAGCGACTTAGCAGCAGCATGACAGGTATATGCCTCCTGGGAAGTCCCTGGTGGTCTAGTGGTTAGAGCTCTGTGCCTCCCCTGCAGGGGCATAGGTTTGATCACTGGTCTGGAAACTAAGATCCTGCCAGCCTTGTGGTGCAGCCAAAGACAAACCAGCAAGCAAAAACTCCAAAACATGTTTCCTCACAAATACTAGCATTGCCTGATAAAGATATCAACCTAGACAGCATATTAAAAAGCAGAGACATTACTTTGCCAACAAAGGTCCGTCTAGTTGAAGCTATGGTTTTTCCACTAGTTATGTATGAATGTGAGAGTTGGACTATAAAGAAAGCTGAGTGCCAAAGAATTGATGCTTTTGAACTGTAGTATTGGAAAAGATTCTTGAGAGTCCCTTGGACTACAAGGAGATCCAACCAGTCCATTCTAGAGGAAATCAGTCCTGAATATTCATTGGAAGGACTGATGTTGAAGCTGAAACTCTAATACTTTGGCCACCTGATGCCAAGAGCTGATTCATTTGAAAAGACCCTGATGCTGGGAAAGATTGAAGGCGGGAGGAGAAGCGGACTACAGAGGATGAGATGGTTGGATGGCATCACCGATTTGATAGACATGAGATTGAGTAAGCTCCGGGAGTTGGTGACAGACAGGGAAGCCTGGTGTGCTGCAGTCCTTGGGGTCAAAAAGAGTCGGACATGACTGAGCGACTGAACTTAACTGAAGCATCTTTTCAAATATGTGGTTCTTTGTAAATTGTCTGTTTGTATTCTTGGCCGCTGGGTGGTTTGTCTCTTTTTGAATTGGAGGACTTCCTTTGATATTCTAGACATTCATCTTTTAGTGGTTCCATGCTATCTTCTCCCAGTTTATGACTCAAATTTAACTTTTTAAAAGGACGCTTTTTGAGACATAGACACTTTAAGGTTTAACTTGGAATTTTTAAAATAATTTTATCCCCAGAGGTTTGTACTCTATCCATAAATATTATAAAAATTCCTGCTTTTACTTCTGAAAGTTTTAATGTTAAAATAATTTCCCCTTTTTGATGTTTAATGTATCTGGAATGTATTTTGTGTATGACATAAGGTAGGGGGTCTCATTTATTCCTGTATGTTTAACTATGTGTTTCCATGGTTATTATCCTAGGATGTTTATTAATTAACCTGCCCTTTCTCTATTGATTTATAGGGACATCTCTGTTTCAATACTAATATATTGATGTGACTGTTTCATACATTTTTCCTTTCCTGGATAAGCCCCACACCATTTTAATTGCTAGAGCTTAATAATAGTCTTTGCATTAACTTATCATTTTATGTAACAGAAATTATTCCTTGAAGATGGGGTAAACGTACTTGTATATCGTGGGGAATTGGGGTTCTCCTTCATAAAGATTTTGAAAGATTAATTCACTTTCTTTAATGGCTGTTTATTCAGGAATTACCTTTTTTCTTGATTCAAATTCAATGTTTTTATGCTGCTCTAGTAAAACTTCCATTTTATCTGACTTTAAAATTCATTGGCATGTTCTTGTCAATTCCAGAAAATCTGAGCAGTTATCTTTGAAAAGATTTCTCCTCCACCATCCACCTCCTTCATCCTGTTCTCATGGTACTGCTCTTAGGTGTTTCTTGAGCCTCTCTCCGTGCGTTTCAGTGCAGTCGCTCAGTCGTGTCTGACTCTTTGCGACCCCACGGACCGCATTACGCCAGGCCTCCCTGTCCATCACCAACGCCCTGAGCTTGCTCAAACTCGTGTCTGTCGAGTCGGTGATGCCACTGAGTGTATGTTTCTCTCTGTGTCCATATAGATGTAGATATTTTTAGAATCTCTTTGTCTCTCAATGCTGCCTTCTGAGTGCATTCTTTAGAGACTGTTTTCTTCCTAGTTACTAATTCCTTTTTCTCTTTAGATCCAACCAGGGCTTTATCTTGTCTATTCATTGTGCTTTAGTTTCAACACTCATAGATTTAATTTTACTTTAACCATCATCTGTTCTTATTTTATGGTTAACTGCTTTGGATTTCTGATTTATTTTTATGGGTATCATTGTTTACTTATCCCTTTGAGCATACCAAGCAATTTGATTGGCCTTAATTTATATTCTGATTTATGGATGGTCTCTCTTAGCTATAGTTTTATTTATTTTTTTATTTTGCAGGCTCATCATGTGTTGAAGGCCATTGTCTTTCTCTCTGTACTTGTTTCTCCCTGCTTAGTCATTTTGAAGTTCCTTCCACCTGCCTCCCACTTGACCACCCTGGGGCTCTGATCCAGAATCATGTCTCCTTCTGGTGGCTCTTGGCTCTTGTTCCTCAGTGGGATGGGAGTGGCTTGGCTCAGCATCTTGTTGCCAGGTGACGTGAGTGTTCACCTGCTTCTCTAGGCATGAGGCTCATATAAGTAGCAGCCACAGGCAACAGTTGACGGCATCTATTCCTACTGCTCTCAAGAGGGCATGAGCCCCTGCCAACCTGTTCTTCATCAGGGGCCAGATTCCCACAATTCTCTGCCTACTCGTGTACTCAGAGAACCATAGGCCCTCAGATGTGCTGTGCAGTATTGCATGTTTCCATTTGCTCCTTGGAGTTGGTTATCTCAGTTTCAAATGTTGTAATTTTAAATGCTCTTTTAAAATATTTTATTTATTGTTGTCATATATTTGGAACCAACAAGTCCTCAAAACATAAGGAGAGCAAACTAATTTTAGAAACTAAAATCCTTCTAAAATAGTTTAGGGTTATTTCACACTTATTTTGAGCAGCAAGACTTCAACCTTTCCTGTTTGTCTTTTTGTGGTGATGAAAGGCTTGACTAGTCTTATATCTACTTATTCATTTTTATCTTTGCATTTGAACCCCTCACTTGCCTACATAATGTAATGTTGTTGAACAGTTTGAACCTGTAATTTAAGCTCTAGAATCATTAAACATTATAATTCTAGTTTCAAGGAAATTGTTGCTGGTTTTATCAAGAAAAAAAACTGTGAGGTTTCTTCTGTAAATTTAAGTTAGCCCTCAGCTCACTCTTAGAGCCACTACTATTTGCGTTGTTTTTGTTTCAGATTGTGTAACAGAAAATTTAAATATTCAGTTTATAGCCCACAAAACAACATAGTAATGAGGATTAAATGAGGAAATGAATGTTAAAACACTTTGTAAATCTTAAAGCCCTATGCAAATGTGAGTTAATTATTATCAGTTTCATGCAAATTATTCTGTTTGGATTTATGCATAAAAGCTGTTTCAATAGATTTTGCTCTGTGGAACAAAAGTTCTGTTTCCAAGTCACAGAAAAGTATATGAATTATTCTAGCTTGCATTTTAATACTATCATTAAAGCTTAATTGACAGTTGCTAATATCTTATTAAGCATTGAGTTAAGTAGTCATCATAAGCTCAAGACTGTGGGTACATGTCGTCCCAAAATTAATAGTCTTTAGATGGGAAGAGCTGGATATTTCAGCAATTTTTGCAATAATGTAACCGAGCAGGACCCTAGGAGGCCTTTTGGGGACAGACCCTCCCCCCAACCCCCGCCCCATATCCTCTGCCTGCCTCTTGTTTGTAGAAAAGCTGCTTGTCTCCCAGGCCTCCACTGAGTCACAAAAACATAGCTCAACAATTAATAATTGAAAGGATGTGAATATGTAGTAACAGAAAATAGCGCTTGGGCCAAGGGAACTGGTGACAACTTAAGCTATAGATCAGCCGTAGAGCAGTCAACAGAACCGTTAGTTCCTGCCTGAAGGACGTGGACTGCAGTGTCTGATGCACATTCCTGAGCTGTGTTGCAGATACGAAACCCCCACTCAATGGGAGAAGTTAACCACTTGATGATCTTGACATAGCCTCCAGGCCTACTGAGCCTGAGGTCCACGATGGTGACCCCTGTGACAATGCCCTGTTACCTTATTGTCAACCAATCAGAGAATTGTGCGCAAGCTGGTCACAGACACTGTGACTCCCCTCCCTCCCTGACCTTTTAAAACCCTTTTCCTGAGCCTCATCGGGGAGTTTGGGTCTTCTGAGCATGAGCCAGCTGCCTGCACTCTTTCCTTAGCCCTTGCAATAAACTTTTCTCTGCTCCAAACTCTGATGGTTTGGTTTATTCAGCCTCACTGTGTGTGGGTCACAGGAATGTGTATTTAACAATCATAACAGAATCAAAATATGGTGGAACTATGAGAGAGCTTGGAGGGTGAGCATCGATGAGCTAGAATTACTTTTACTTTGAACAGGCCAATCCAACTGTGGTCATTCTCATCAAAATTTAAGATGCTGAATTAAACCCAAAGAAATTGTGACCTTGATCTTAGTGCTGTGGGTTTTCAGACTGAGCGTAACTCGGGTAAAGCTTTGTAGAACCTTACTGAACACTGTTGCTCTTGGAGTCGATAGAGGGGCACCATCTTGACCATTGACCCTGTCATATAATGAACTGCCCTGGCACTGTCGTTCAGCTCAAGTTCTATATGCCTGATACACAGTGAGGCCAGACAGACTGAAACGTCAGAGTCTGCAGCAGAGAAAGTTTATGGCAGGACCGAGCAAGAACAGGTGGTTCCTGCTCAAAAGGCCCGAACTCCCTGCTGCTTTAGGGGCAAGTATTTTTAAAGGCAAAATTTGGAGTGAGGGTTGCAGGGTGTGTGACTCTCTTCTGATTGGTTGGTGGTGAGGAAACAGGAATCTCACGCTCAGCCTGAACAGGAAACAGGAATCTCACGTCTTCCTCCTGGGTGGGAGTTCCTGCAAAAGAACTCACAGATATTAACATGTGCATTCCTTGAAGAGGAGCCTGGACTCTGCCCCATGGCTTCACTATTGTTTCCTGACTGTCTTTCCTGTGTTTCTGTTTCATCACATCCCCATCCTAACTGATAACTGCTCGAATCTGCCCCTGGGAACTCAGGGAACCTGCGCAAACAAGAAAGCGAAAGCAGAGCCTGGGGCGGGGTGGGCACAAGTTTCCACACTTCTTTAGCTAAGAGCATTTGGAAGGGGTCTCTGACAGACCGAGCTGATCTGCTCTCATTGCAGCCAAATTGGGAGGCCTGATTAAGATCTACCTTTTTTTCTGTCGGACTTCAAGATGGACACGGTTTCTCTAAGACACTCTTGTATTTTTGAACTGTTGGGTGATCTCTGTCACATTTTAGAGCTTTGTGCTAAGTTTTAACACAACCTTAAAATTTCTATGTGTTATCCTGGGACCAAATTTGTAGACTTTCTTTAAATGTTTTAATAATGCTCTGGTTTAGTCCTTAGGCTTATGACATTTTGGATGTCTTTTACCAATGAAAGGAATAACACAGTTTTCAGTGACTTGCCTTGTTACTTAAATCTCACGTTCTTATACACTCTAATGCCTGTGACAAGATGGCAACTTCGAAGGCTAGTTCAGAACTCAAATTCTGTTAAATTTTATGTGTCCAATACGACTCAGTTATTAGCATAAACTGGGAGTGGATGTGAAGCAGTAGCCTAGAGAATTCAAAGAGCAATTAGTTTTTTAAAAATTATAGTGAAATATACATAACACAATATTAACCATTTTAACCATTTCAGTTCAGTTAGAAGTTCAGCTGCTCAGTCATGTCTGACCCTTTGCGACCCCATGGACTGCAGCACGCCAGGCCTCCCTGTCCATCACCAACTTCTGGAACTTACTCAAACTCATGTCCATTGAGTCAGTGATGCCATCCAACCATGTTATTCTCTGTTGTCCCCTTCTCCTCCTGCCTTCAATCTTTCCCAGCATCAGGGTCTTTTCCAATGAGTCAGATCTTCTCATCAGGTGGCCCTGTTATACTTGTTCAACTCAGAGGCATTAAATATACTTATAATGATGTACAACCAATAGCACAATCCATTTCTAGAAGTTTCTTTAATGTCCCCAGTAGAACTCTGTATCCATTAAAAAGTAACTCCTGTTCTTCTCTCTCCCAACCCCTGGCTTCCCATATGTCAAAGCCCTAAACCCCAGTGTGATGCCACCTGGAGGGGGCCCTTTGGGAGGTGACTGTCATAAGGGTGGAGGCTTCAGCAGAGGAATCAGTGCCCTTATTAGAAGGGGAGTGAGAGATGGTCTCCTCCCACCACGTGACCACGCAGCAGTCTGCAAACCAGGAAGCGTGTTCTCATCAGAACCTGGCCACGCAGGCACCCCCATCTTGGCCTTCTCAACCTCCAGAACCATGAGAAATACGTTTCTGTTGTTCAAATTATGTAGTCTATAGCATTTTATTAAAGCAGCCCAAACTGACTAAGATACACATATAACTAGAATTACACAATATTCATTCTTTCATATCTGGTTTATTTCACTTAGCATGATGTTTTCAAAGTTCATCCACTTGTCACCTGTATAAGAATTTCACTCATTCGCTTTCAAGGATTAGTAACATTCTATTGTGTGTCTATACACATTTTCTTTATTCATTCACCTGTTGGTAGATGCTTGAATTGTTCCCACAGTTTGGCTTTTGTGAACATGCTGAACATTGTCATACATATCTGAATTTCTGCTCTTAATTCTTTTGAGGCTATAACTAGAAGTGGCATTGGTGGATTAGATGGTAATTCCATGTTTAACTTTTTCAGAAGTTGCCAAACTGTATTCCATAATGGCTGCACTGTTTTACATCTCCACCAGCTATGTGGGGAGTTCTATTTCCCCACATCCTTGCTAATATTTGTTACTTTCCTAGTGGATGTGAAGTGATATCTCATTGTGATTTTATTTCCCTGATGACTAATGAAGTTGAGCACATTTTCATGTTCTTTTTGGCACATGGTGTATCTTCTTTGTAGAAATAGTAGTTATTTATTTTTTGGTTCTGAAAGAAGTCCTGATTGTCAAATATGTTTCTGTCTTATTGATAATTGTTTTGAGAATATCAGCTTAGCATCACTTCTTGGTGCAATTGATATCCCTAAATAATAACATAAAATATTGCTTTTGTTTCTGGCACTGTATCTTTAACATGGTAGAGAAAGTTGCCGTTTAAATAATTCTCTAGGTAGACATAAAATCACCTACTAATTTATCTGTTATATTTGTGCAGTTTTACATGTTAGTTTTGCTCTAAATGGATCACTGCAGGTGGTGACTGCAGCCATGAAATTAAAAGACGCTTACTCCTTAGAAGGAAAGTTATGACCAACCTAGACAGCATATTTAAAAGCAGAGACATTACTTTGCCAACAAAGGTCTGTCTAGTCAAGGCTATACTCATTGGAAAAGACTCTGATGCTGGGAGGGATTGGGGGCAGGAGGCGAAGGGGATGACAGAGGATGAGATGGCTGGATAGCATCACTGAGTCAATGCACATGAGTTTGGGTGAACTCTGGGAGTTGGTGATGGACAGGGAGGCCTGGCGTGCTGTAATTCATGGGGTGGCAAAGAGTAGGACACGACTGAGCAACTGAACTGAACTGAAATGGAATATCCTTTGATAAAACCAGATTGTCTTCTCTGATACAATAGCAACAACAACAAATATCAAGAGTCTTCGAAAATGGGATTGCTGTTGCGGTCACTAATGAGAGCTTCAGAAAACTGTAAGATTTGGTCTCTGACTCATGGAGTTTAAAATCTTAATATGGTCCTGAAACGGAGCAGGACTCAATGGGGCTCCTGGGCACAAAAACCTTTCTGTATCCCCAGTTTCTTGATTACAGGAAACAGGTTTCATTCAGCTTCCATGAACTTCCTTGAGTTCCAAGGGGCAGATTCAAACAGCTGTTAATCAGGAAGGGGAGGGATGCAGAGACAAGAAACATTAGTGCAGCCTTGGGGCAGAGTTCTGGTTCTCTCTCAAGGGATACACAGAGCAATATCTTTGAGGTCTTCTGCAGAACTAAGCCCCCACCAAACGGAAGATGTTAACTACTTGAGACACTCTTCAATTCAGAGAAGGTCACAGTTCCCCATTATCACCTGACTCCAGGCGATCTCTGGATTGAAGGAGTGAGGGCCCTGCACACACCCCAATCCTTATCAGCCACCCTACCCTTGACTATAAAACTCCTCACAACGCCCCCTGGTTTGGGATGGGACACACAGTTTTGAGGGCCCTGCTTATTTAACTTATATGCAGAGTACATTCATGCAAAATGCTGAGCTGAATGAATCACAAACTGGAATCAAGATTGCTGGGAGAAATATCAGCAACTTCAGATAAGCAGATGATAGCACTTTAGTGGTAGAAAGTTAAGAGGAACTAAAGAGCCTCTTGATTAGGGAAAAAAAGGAGAGTGAAAAAGCTGGCTTAAAACTCAACATTCAAAAAACTAAGATCATGGCATCCAGATCCATCACTTCATTGCAAATAGAAGTGGAAAAGGTGGATACAGCACAGATTTTATTTTCTTGGGCTCCAAAATCACTGAGATGGTGACTGCAGCTATGAAATTGAAAGCATCTCCCAAAGGTGGTGGGACACCTGGATTAACCCTTCAGTTGTGAGTAAGAATTCTGCAGAGTTCTTGGAACATTCTCTAGAGGGGTCTTGATGGGAAATATGTCTCTGGAAAAGAGAGACACCCCCCCCCCCTTTTTTTTTTAGTTTAATAGGTAAGATGAGTGAGGACTTGAGCTATTTTGATGATGTTATATTATCTGCAATTAACCACAACACTTCTATAGGTTGTAATATGTGTATGTGCAATTCATGGGGTCGCAAATAAAGAGTTGGACACGACTAAGCGACTGAACTGAAGATTAACTTATACCCTGAGGCTTGATGCTGAAGTTGAAGCTCCAATTTTCTGGCCACCTGATGTGAAGACCAACTAATTGAAAAAGACCCTGATGCTGGGAAAGGTTGAGGGCAGGAGGAGAGGTGGGTGGCAGAGGATGAGATGATTAGATAGCATCATGACTCAATGGACATGAGTTTGAACAAACTCCAGGAGATAGTGAAGGATAGGGAAGCCTGGCGTGCTCAAGTTCTTGGGGTTGCAAACAGTCAGACATGATTTAGCAACTGAGCAACAATAGCAAAGGTTAAATGAATATTTGAGCCTAATTGATATTTGTTTTAATTTTTATTTTATACTGGAGCGTAGTTGATGACAATGTTGTGTTAGTTTCAGGTATATAGCAGAGTGATTCAGTTATACATATACATGGATCCTTTCTCAGATACTTTTCCTATTTAGGTTATTACAGAGTATTGACTAGAGTTCCCTGTGCTACACAGTAGGACCTTGTTGATTATCTATTTTATATACAGTAGTGTGTGTATGTCAATTTCAATCTCCCAATCTATTCCTCCCCTCCCCATTCTTCCCCAGTTGTAACCATAAATTACAACCCCAGTTGCAACCTCTAAGTCTGTGAGCCTGTTTCTGTTCTGTAAATAAGTTCATTTGTATCATTTTTTTAAAGGCTCTGCATATAAATGATCTCATATCTTGTCTTTCTCTGATTTATTTCTCTTAGTATGATCATCTCCAGGTCCAACCGTGTTGCTGCCAAGGGCATTATTTCATTCTTTTAATGGCTGAGTGATATTCCATTGTATATATGTACCACATCTTTATTCACTAATCTGTCAATGGGAATTTAGGTTTCCATGTCCTATTCATAAACATATTGCAATGAACCCTGGGGTGCATGTATTCTTTCAAGCCATGTTTTTCTCTGGCTACATGCCCAGGAGTGGGATTGCTATATCATATGGTAACCCTATTCTTAGTTTCTGAAGGAACCTCCATACTTTTCTCCATAGTATTGGTTGTACCAATTCACATTCCCGCCAACAGTGCAGGAGGGTTCCCTTTTCTCCACATCTTCTCCAGCATTTATTGTTTGTAGATTTTTTTGATGATGGCCATTCTGACTGGTGTGAGGTGATACCTCATTGTACTTTTGATCTTCATGCATGTTCCGTTGCTTCAGTCATGTCCAACAGTTTGTGATCCCATGGAATGTAGCCTGCCAGACTCCTCNATCTTCTCCAGCATTTATTGTTTGTAGATTTTTTTGATGATGGCCATTCTGACTGGTGTGAGGTGATACCTCATTGTACTTTTGATCTTCATGCATGTTCCGTTGCTTCAGTCATGTCCAACAGTTTGTGATCCCATGGAATGCAGCCTGCCAGACTCCTCTGTCCATGGGATTCTCCAGGCAAGTGTACTGGAGTGGGTTGCTATGCCTTCCTCCAGGAGGTCTTCCCGACCCAGGGGTCGAACCTGCGTCTCTTACATCTTCTGTACTGGCGGGGGCGCTGTTTACCACTAGTGCCACCTGGGAAGCCCAATGGGAGTCATTAGTATTTGAATATTTTGAAATCCAAACTTCAGAATAAGCAATAGCTATTTGAGTCTGCACCACTGGGCTCATTATTTAGCCCTGTTAATGGATGTTAGAAATGCTTTTTGATTACTAAAATAAAGGTTTTTTAAACTATGAGGCTGGCAAAAATGGTTGTATAGGTACCTTGTCATTGTATGAATGAGTGAAAATCCAGTGAGTCTCAGCACTTAACTTCAGAATAGTTTCCAAGATAAAACATTTAGCTACACCCCACTTTCTATCTTCCCTCGCATCAAATATGGAGAATTCAGTCTCCTGTAACTTTAGAAGATTAGCTGATTCTACTGTAAATATGATTGCATTTACTTCAGAGTGAAGCTTTCATTCAAAATGCTTATTGGAATGAAAAAAGGACCAAGAATTGACTGCCACGTGAGGAAGCGGACACATGTCGGGGTGCCCCCCTCACATCTCGTGTGGCTTAAATGCTTGTCTGAGATGATGGGTTGGTGGAATACAATCTAGCGGATGCTTCAGAATATTCTAGATTTTCTTTTTTCTATTTTCCTTCCTCCCTCCCTCCTTCCCTCCCTCCCTCTCCCTCATTTCTTTCTTTCTCGCGTACTGTTTACACTTCATAAATATTTCAGCATCTTAGTGGCTCTTCTATGGGACTCCATAGCACCAAAGACAGTACAATTCTTCGTTCAGCTATACAAGCGGGTGGCATCTTTGAAATGATCCCCTTGACTCTTAATGATTCTGAAGGTCTATTTGGAAGTTCCTTCCTTTGGTCCCCTAAGTCATGGAGTATTCAGAGAAACATCTAAAGGAGAGTTAATTTCCAGCAGACTACTGTTTGCTGCATTTGGTGCCAATTAAACTCTAGCCTAGAGCTAAGTGTATGATTTGGGAATGAAACTTTTTTTGGCAATATGATACACAAAAAGCAATTATAGTGTTTTTCCTATAACCAGTTAAGTGATAGAGGAAATAGAATTGTTGGTTAGTAATTATCACACTCTGCCCAACTCCCTCCATAATTTAATAGGCATAAGATTCTTTTAAACCTCAAGTTACTCAATAATTTAGCTAATCTATAACCTAGGTAAACCACCTTACGTTTTTGCTAGCTGAACCAATTGGTTAAAATGATGAAGTTAAACTATAACACATCTAGGTAGATCTTTTCTCAGAAGTGTTTCAATTCCATATTGAGTTTTCTGAATGTAAAATAATCATATTCAGATTTCAAAACAGCCGGCCTTACCTGTATCATGACTGAGTATAAAGTCTTGTGGATTACAGCAATCTATTGGCAAAGAGGACTAGAGACCTCTTGTATACCTTGGTTTGAATTTTAAAAGAAAGATGCTTGAGAAATGGAAATGATATAATTTCTACCGCATATATGTTAACAACAATCCATTAAATTTTTTTCTTCTAGAATCTCAAAAGCATAAATTTGCCTGTTGAAAAATTGAGTTGCCATCCAAAATATGGATGATACAATGGAAATATTTTCTGCTGTATTTTCATAAATGAAAGGAGCAACTTTGTGACCATACCATAAAAGTATATATACTTGCTGTCTTTATTAAGATTTTTTCAATGCTCATTTTTATTTATTTTTTATATAATTATTTTTAACTGGAGTATAGTTGATTCACAATGTTGTGTTAATTTCTGCTGTACAATAAAGTGGTTTAGTTATATATTATACGTTTAGTTTTATATATTATGCCTTTAGTTTTTCATGTGGTCTATCATAGCACACTAAATATAGTTCCCAGCGCTATACAGTAGGACCTTGTTGTTTATCCACTCTGTATATAAAGCTTACACCTGCTAATTCCAACCTCCCACTCCAGTCCTCCCCACTTCCCTGCCCGGTAACCACCAAGCTCATCTCTGTATCTGTGAGTCTGTTTCTGTTTCACAGACAGGTTCATTCGTGTCGTAGATTCCATATATAAGTGATATCCCATGGTATCTGTCTTCCTCTGTCTGACTTACTTCACTAAGAATGATCATCTCTAGGTCCATCCATGTTGCTCCAAGTGGATCATTTCATCCTTTTTTAGGCTGAGTGCTATTCTAGTGTATGTATGGATCACATCTGCATCCATTTGTTTGCCCAGTGGACATTTAGGTTTCTTCCATGTCTTGGCTACTGTAAATACTGCTGCTATGAACATAAGGGTGCGTGTATCTTTTTGGATTAGAGTTTTGTCTGAATACATGCCCTGGAGTGGGTAATCACTTCTTGGCCTTTTGGCTAAGATCATGTATTTTTGTGATTAAGATGACACCATTAAAAATACATTCAATTTTCTTTCTTCTCTGACCTGAAGTAAATAGAAATCCTGTATACCAGAATGGAGAGCCCTGGGTGTGTAGGGAGAGAGAGACCCCAGGTTGTAAGGAGTTAGGTCAAACTAGGGACCCTGTTACCTTATCAGTGAGCAAGCCAGCCAGTCAAGCCTGACCAAGACTACAGACTCTGTACAGTTGGCCAAGTTCGTTTGCAGCTTCCATTCATTATTTCCATTCATTATTACTTCCATTCATTATTTCCCCGGGTTTTCTTCGGGGTGCCATGCTCCTGTTATTTTTATGATAAAGCACATCTATCCCTTGTTTCATTCTGTATTTCCAAGACAGCAATTATTCAAAGAGTTTTTTATATGTTGTTAGAAAGCTGACATGTTACATTTTATGATGGCATCATGCCTCAAACCAGTGAAAATACTCTTGACCCTACCAAGGTCTTAATGAGTTAGACTCATTGACATGGACTTTCATGCGACCATAAGTGTGAATGAAACTCTCTAACACTGTGTCTGGTGTACTGGGGAATGGTCAATGCTATTAGTTAAAAAAATTAAAATAAATACATCTAGTAAGATAGCACCCTCTGTTTCTGTTTATATATTAATAATATAGAGGTGGCTGCCTAGACAAAGAAAGAAAAGGCCATTTATTGCCATCTCTAGAGCCTCCTCTAGAGAAAATCTGGTTTCACATAATATTCATGATTTAGAGCACTTAAAGAGTGCACGTAACTGTCTTGTTTATCAAAGCTGCTTATGAAGAATGCAGATTCTGGGGCTCTCAGGGCAGCCTGACCCAGGAATCTGCATTTCACCATGATTCTCATAGATTCTAAAAGACTCTCTACTGCTTACTGACCTGAGGCCTTTTCTTCAGCAGTTAAACTTGGACCAGTGAACTAGGTTACCTCTAACAGAGGATACAATCACATGAAAAAGATGTGAGGGACAGAATAATTTTCAGAAAGATGGTTGTATGGTTTTACTAATCTCTTTTAATTGCTCCTGAACTTTCTTTAGAACTAATCTCTAACAATTACAGTTTACATTTCTTTGAAAATACCTTCTGCTTTTCTGAGGATTTTGCAGATTTCTACAAGGAGGACAGCTACAAAGAACAGGTCAAGAACAGTGAGGATTTGTACCATTCTATCTTTTCTACATTTCCTGGTCTCTTAAATACACCATTAAAACAAAAATAAGCAAATAAATTAGTCTTTATTCTAATAGATACCTACATAAAATGCATAGGTATTTATAAAAGCCATTTTAGTTTAGGTCTGTGTGGGTGCTTAGTCGCTCAGTTGTGTCTGACTCTTGCGACCCCACAAACTGGAGCCCACCAGACTCCTCTGTCCATGCCATTTTCCAGGCAAGAATACTGGAGTGGGTTGTCATTTCCTTCTCCAGGAGATCTTCCCAGCCCAGGAATCGAACCTGGGTCTCCTGCACTGTAGGCAGAGTCTTTACTGACTGAGCTACGAGTTTTGGCCTTCAGTTCAGTTCAGTTCAGTCGCTCAGTCGTGTCTGACTCTTTGTGACCCCATGAACTGCAGCACACCAGGCTTCCCTGTCCATCACCAACTCCCAGAGTTCACTCAGACTCACGTCCATCGAGTCAGTGATGCCATCCAGTCATCTCATCCTCGGTCGTCCCCTTCTCCTCCTGCCTCCAATCCCTCCCAGCATCAAAGTCTTTTCCAATGAGTTATCTCTTCACATGAGGTGGCCAAAGTACAGGAGTTTCGGTTTTAGCATCATTCCCTCCAAAGAAATCCCATGGCTGATCTTCAGAATGGACTGGTTGGATCTCCTTGCAGTCCAAGGGACTCTCAAGAGTCTTCTCCAACACCACAGTTCAAAAGCATCAATTCTTCGGCGCTCAGCTTTCTTCACAGTCCAACTCTCACATCCATATATGACTACTGGAAAAACCATAGCCTTGACTAGACGGACCTTTGTTGGCAAAGTAATGTCTCTGCTTTTCAATATGCTGTCTAGGTTGGTCATAACTTTTCTTCCAAAGAGTAAGCGTCTTTTAATTTCACAGCTGCAATCACCATCTGTGGTGATTTTGGAGTCCAGAAAAATAAAGTCTGACACTGTTTCTACTGTTTCCCCATCTATTTCCCATGAAGTGATGGGACCAGATGCCATGATCTTTGTTTTCTGAATATTGAACTTTAAGTCAACTTCTTCGCTTTCCTCTTTCACTTTCATCAAGAGGCTTTTTAGTTCCTCTTTACTTTCTGCCATAAGGGTGGTGTTATCTGCATATCTGAGGTTATTGATATTTCTCCCGGCAATCTTTATTCCAGCTTGTGCTTCTTCCAGCCCAGCGTTTCTCATGATGTACTTTTGGCCTTAGGTGTGCCATAAGCTGGACTTGGGTCAGGCCGGTCATTATTCAAAATGAAGACTGAATTTGACCTTATTTTCAAATGGTGGGTGCTTGAATGGACATCCTCAGTGGCCACTAAACTTGTGATAAGGTTCAGGAAATCCTCCCCGAGAATACGATACCTTGGCATATTGACTATTTTAAGCTAAAGATGTCTGAGATAAGGGCAGAAGGGGAAAGGCCACACTGCCCTTCTCCCTCCCCCGTATCTTTTCTGTGACCTTGAAATAGGTCATAAAAGCCTCCTGTGTGAAGGGCCCTCCCCATACCTGGAGGGAAGGAGCGTCCTCATCTCTGAAGACAAAGGAGGCCGAGCAGAAGCCAGCAAACAGGCCCTGAGAAGCTCCGCTGGTTCACTGCACTTTGCTCACGTGGTTCTTGTTCAGTCGCTGCGTTGTGTCCGACTGCAGGCGACCCCTTGGGCGCAGCAAGGCCGGCCTCTGTCTCCTCCTCCCCCCCAATCCGCCCCACCCCCCTCCAGGCTCCAGAGTTTGCTCAAGTTCACGCCCAGGTGTGCTTTCCTCACATTCCTCATACTCCCAACCTATCAAATTCCTCCAAGACAGCCCACTCTGCATCAAACACAGTAGACAGATACTCTGGGTTAGCCATTTCTGTAGGCCTTCATTTCCTTATGAAGGTTCCCAGTGTCGAGTGAGTGAAAGTGAAATTGTTAGTTGCTCAGTTGTGTCCGACTCTCTGTGACCCCCCTAGACTGTTGCCCTCCAGGCTCCTCTGTCCGTGGAATTCTCCAGGTGAGAGTACTGGAGTGGGTTGCCATGCCCTCCTCCAGGGGATCTTCCCCACCCAAAGACAGAACCTGGGTCTCCTGCATGGCAGGCAGATTCTTTACCATCTGAGCCACCAGGGAAGCCCCATGTCAAGAAAAACTTAAATAAATATGTATGTTTGTCTTCTATTAATCATTGTCCATTTAATTTTCAGACCCAACCAGGGACCCTTAGGAAGACTTTTTCCTCTGCAGCACGTGGATAAGTGGAAAACCCAGTGAGTAGGACCCCAGCGTCCCACTCCTGCCGTAACAGAAGCAAGCTTTTTGTTTTTTATGTTTTCACGTTTTCACCTTTATGTTTGCTCTGTTGGGGGTCTGCAAAAAGTGCATTTGGAACAAGCATTAATAACCCAGTATGCCTTATGAACTCCCGGTGTGAATTCCATTCTGGAATCAACTTTGGACAACTTCTTCTTCTAGGGTTTCTTAAATGCTTAAGAGGGTTAAGGCGTCTGCCTTAAGCTAATAGCATGGATTTCCCATTTCATTTCTCTAGTTTCATTCTTGTGTTTCAGGGTTGTGCAACGCCCATTGGGGTGGAGGGTGGGATTTCATTCTGTGTGACAATCTTAGTAGGGAAAGAGGGTTTCTATTTATCAGCTGGGTTTCCCAGGTGGTGCTAGTGGTAAAGAATCCACCTGCCAATGCAGGAGACACAAGAGATGCTAGTTCGATCACTAGTTCCAGAAGGTCTCCTGGAGGAGGGCACTCCAACCCACTCCCATATTTTTGACTGGAGGATCCCATGGACAGAGGAGCCTGGTAGGCTATAGTCCATGGGGCCGCACAGAGTTGAATACGTTTTATAAGTTACTCAGGTGGCAGCATTTATCCAGTGAGAAAGACAGACATGCCCTCTCACAAAGCCAGGGCAGTTATGGGCTCTGTGTGTTTGTATTCTTGGCCATCCCCTGCCCATCCCCTCAGGTGGATTCTCTGGCCTCACTATGGGAGAGCGATGAAGGGCAGATGAGAGAGCTAGGCACTCTGGTTCACAGCCACCCAGTTGGAATCCCTTTGGAATCTCCATGTTTTCCTCGGAATTTGTTCAGAGTAGAGAAAAGGGTGCACACAAATAGAATAGACCATGTCAGTAGTTGGAGAAGACTCCTAAGAGTCCCTTGGACTGCAAGGAGATCGAACCAGTCAATCCTAAAGGAAATCAGTCCTGAATGTTCATTGGAAGGACTGATGCTGAAACTGAAACCCCAATACTTTGGCCACCTGATGTGACGAGATGACTCATTAGAAGAGACCCTGATGCTGAAAAAGATTGAAGGCAGGAGGAGAAGGGGATGATAGAGGATGAGATGGTTGGATGGCATCACTGACTCAATGGACATGAGTTTGAGCAAGCTCCGGGGGATGGTGCAGGACAGGGAAGCCTGGCGTGCTGCAGTCCATGGGGTCACAGAGAGTCAGACACGACTGAGCGACTGAACGGCAACAACAGAGTAGCCCCGGTGCTTCTGGCTTCATAGTTATCTTTCATCCTTTGGCTACAGCTTTGAACAGTCTCATCTAGTGGGAATCCACAGACTGCAGTCTTAGTGAAGGCAGAGGGTTATCTCTCACGAGGGAAGCCAGAAAGGTTCACTATTCTTTCTGCCTGGGGTGAAGGTGAGGAATGGGCATGTGACCCAGGCTTGGACCATCTAGTGTTTCCTCATGACTCTTTGTTGAATGACACAAAGATAATGGCATTAAGTCAATTAAAGTCACTGATTCAATATTCACATGGGCGTAGCGCCATCTAGGGGCGGGAAGCTGCATTGTCTTACAGGGAGGTGGAATCCTGGTTGCTGGAAGCTTCCTTTCCATTTTGCAGTCCCGGTCTTCCAAGTTTTTGTTGATTCTGTCACATCTTCATGCCCTTCCAGTAAATTATCTTTTGATTCAGACAACCAGAGTCAATTTCCGTTTCTTGTGTTCAAGAACCCTAGCGCATACTGAAAGGCTAAAACCAAACCCAAACCAATCCTGGTATGGAAAAACATAATGTTTATATTAACTATTTATCATATAAAAATTAATATACAAGTATGGGACTATTTTGATGCAGTATCTTTTATATCTTAATGGTAGTGATAGTTACTTTAAATTTTTTATTTTATATTTATATGCTCTGGAGCATAGTTGATTAACAATGTTGTGTTAGTTTCAGGCGTATATAGCAAGTTGATTCAATTATACATACATATGTATCTATTCTTCTTAAAGTTCTTTTCCCATTTAGGTTATTACAGAATACCTAGGAGAGTTCCCTGTGCTATACAGTAGGTCCTTGTTGGGTATCGATTTTATGTATCTTAATCCATCTGTGTCAATCCCAGCCTCCCAATCTACCCTGCCCCCTACTCTTACCCCCATAACCATAAGCTTGTTCTCTAAGTCTGTGAGTCTATTTCTGTTTTGTAAATAATTTCATTTGTATCATTATTTTAAGATTCCACATATAAATGATATCATATGATAGTTGTCTTTCTCTGGATTACTTACTTAACTTAGTATGATCATCCTCAGGTCTATCTCTGTTGCTGCAAATGACATTATTTCATTCATTTCAATGACTGAGTAATATTACATTATATATTTGTACCACATCGTCTTTATCCATTCATCTACCAGTGGACATTTAGATTGCTTCCATGTCTTGGCTATTGCAAACAGTGCTGAGATGAACATTGGGGTGGATGTGTTTTTTTGAACCATGTTTTTCTCCAAATATAATATCTTTAATATCTTAATAGCAGTGACAGTTAATTTTGTGTGTCAATTTACTGTACTCAAATACTTGGTCAAATATTATTCTAGATGTTTCTATAAGATTTTTAAGGATAAAATTAATATTTAAGTCAGTAGACTTTGAATAAAGCAGATTACTTCCCACAATGTGAGTGAGTTGAAGGCCATTCTGTCAGTTGAAAACCTTAAGGAACAGGTAAATAGGAAATTCTGCCAGCAGATGGTCTTTGGACTCCAACTGCCATTCTTTCCTGGATCTCCAGCCTGCCAGCTTACCCTGCAGAGTTTGAACTTGCCAGCTTCAACAGTCGCATGAGCCAATTTCTTAAACCTTTCTTTCTAATATCATGGGTTCTGTTTCTCTGGAGAACCCCGGCTAGTACCATTCTCAAACACACTATCCTGTGATTGGTGCAGGTCTCTGCTCTGTGTGCTAAACAGCTGCATAATACCTGCATCATGCTAAGTCACCTCAGCTGTGTCTGACTCGCGACGCTATGGACCGTGGCCCACCAGGCTCCTCTGTCCATGGGCTTCTCCAGGCAAGAATACTGGAGTGGGTCATCATGCCCTCCCCCAGGGGATCTTCCTGACCCAGGGATCGAACCCACGTCTTTTACGTCTCCTGCATTGGCAGGCGGGTTCTTTAGCACTGGCACCACCAGGGAAGCCCTGCGTAACACCTACTCTGGTGCAATTATTCACCTCCACCCCGTTGTTGGATTTAGGCGAAGATTCTTTTGGGAAAAACAGGTCCTAATACAACAGAGAGCAGACCCATTTCCTGCCTAATGCCACTTCCCTAAGGGTTTAAAATCTGCTCAGTGCCTGGTCAGGGAATGTGATGTAAATGGAGACCCCAGTGGCGTCTCCTGGATTACCCTTTTCCAGCCTACCAGGTGCATGCTGAACTTGTGGAAAGCAACCTCACAAGCCAAAGCTGTCCATCTGGGCAGGTGGTTGCCTGGTGGTAAGAGGTTCACCGCGCTTTCGTATTAGAAGAGATCAAGCCAGTCCAGGCAGACTTCCCAGGTGACTCAGCAGTAAAAAAATTTGCCTGCCAGTGCAGGAGATGTAGGAGACTAGAGTTCGGTTCCTGGAGGAGAAATGGTAACCCACTCCAGTATTCCTGCCTGGAGAATTTCATGGACAGGGGAAGCTGGCAGGTTGCAGGTTACATCCATGGGGGTCGCAAAGAGTCGGACACAACTGTGCGCGTGTGCATGCACACACACACACGAAGCCAGTCCAAGCAACGCCTATAGAATCACTGACTCCTTCTGGCTTAGTATCAGAAATAGACTAGAGAGAAGACATGAAAGGATCAGGACTTGAGTCAGGAAAAACGGGCTGGAGTACTTCCCTGCTTCAAACCTGTGTGCTGCTTTAGGAACTGAAAATTTTAGGGAGGAGACAGAAGGGCAGGAACTGACAGCAGCAGCGTGGATGCAACCGGAGACTATCATGCTGAGTGAGGCAAGTCAGAAAGAGAGGACAAAACCCACGTGATAGCACTTGGGTGTGGAATCCAGACTGTGACCTGAATGAACCTATGGGTGAAGCAGAAGCAGACTCAGGGACACAGAGCAGACCGGTGGCTGCTAAGGGGGAGGGGTAGGAACAAAGGGGGAGGGGTGGGGAGGAAGAGTGGGTCAGCACTGGTTAGCTTCATGTATAGACTGGCCAGACCACACGGGCCTGCTGGATAGCACAGGGCACTGTATTCAACATCCTATGGGAAACCATGGTGGGAAAGAATTTAAAAAAAAGAATGCATATATATATATATATATAACTGTACAGTGGTAATAAACAACACTGTAAATAAACTACACTTTAATTAAAAACAGAGAGCGAGAAAGGCTAGAGAGGCGTGATGGTGAATTCGGAGGGGTGGTGTCCGGGAAGAAGGGCTCGTGCAGAGGACACCGGAGACCACCCCTAGGGACCCCGCGTGCAAGGACCCGGCCGCGCTTCCGCATCGGGTGGAGGCCGCCAGCCAGTGTCATCTGACTTATTTCTGCATGATCTAGTTACCTAGGTTTGTTGTGGGGCTCACACAAACGAGGTGTTGCGCGTGATGGTGCCAGAGGAACCGGAGACAGGGACGCAAATGCCCCTTAATGCGAGGCCCCTGGGTGCGCAGGCGCAAAAGGGTGAAACCCAGTCTGCACATCACGGCTCTGCTCCACCAGCCTGCCCCTCTCGCTGCCCCTGCCCCCCATTTCCAGGGCGAAAAAGGAGGACGGAGGAGGAGGAAGGCAAGCAAACTCACCGCGCCCTCCTAGGCTGCGATGACAGCTCGGCCTCTAGCGGTTCCGAGAGATCCTTGTGTAGCGGGTCCGCTCACGTCCCCGGGCCTGGAGGTACCACCCACATCGGGCGGCAGGAGGGGCTTGCTGCCCGCGGCCGGAGGGGCGGCAGACTCGGTCCTCGGCTCTTGGGGGCTCGGCCCTCCCTACCGCCCTCCCCAGCTCACCCCGTCACCCTCTTCCCCTAGGCCATCGCCCAGTGCTGGAGCAGGACAGCTCTGAGGGCCCTGCCCTGGACTGCACACTGGGTTGGCCAAGGCTCCGATGCGCCTGCATCTTAGCCTAACTCCTCCCTCCGTCCACTCACGCCTCCTTCCTCTCGCCTCCTTCACAAGTACTGGTCCTGCACGGACACGCTTCACAAACTGTCTCAGCACCTGCTTCCAGAGAACCCAGTCTGTAACACGGTCTTTGATCCTGGGTTTTACATTGCTTCCACAGAATTTCTCACTAGGGTCCGTGGGGATGTGCCTATCTAAAGAGGGCCGGGCACGTAATAGATGCTCAATAAATACCTGTTCTGTGGGTGTGCAAAGCTCAAAGATGAACAGAAGGAAACCAGCCCCTTTCCTGAAAGCTGACAATTCCTGGATCCTTAATTTCTTAATGGAAATGAAACATAAAAACATGTTAAAACAAACATATCTTATAGATTATAGCATTTTTTTTTAGAAATAAAGAATAGTTGGTTTACAATGTTGTGTTAATTTCTGTTGTACAACAGAATGACTCAGTTATACATATGCATATATATTTATACATTCTTTTTAGAAATATTCTTTATAGTTTATCACAGAATATTCCATGTTATATATAGGACCTTGTCTACCCATTCTCTATATAAGAGATTATATATGCTAACCCAGCCTCCCACTCCAGCCTCCCCCACCTCCCTTCTCCCTTGTCACCACTGGTCTGTTCTCTACATCTGCGGGTCTCTTTCTGTTTCATAGTTAGGTTCATTTGTGTCTTATTTTAGATTCCATAAATGTAGCATCATATGTTAACTGTCTTTCTGTCTGACTTCTTTCAATTAGTGGGATAATCTCTAGTTTCATCCATGTTGCTGCAAAAAAACATTATTTTGTTCTTGTTATGGCTGAGTAATTCCATTGTGTATGTGTACCACATCTTCTTTATCCATTCATCTGTCGATGGGCATTTAGGTTGCTTCCATTTCTTGGCTATTGTGAACAGTGCTATATAGCAATGGATTTTAGAGTTAAAACATAATTCAAAACATTTTGGCCCAAGGAGGAAGTTGCTTTAATATACAGATTAAATCCTAGGGGAAGTATTTGATTCTTTTGTGTTGTCAGGACACTAATGATTAACTGGCGATGTTCTGATCTTGTATCTCCTGACTCACGAAGGACACTGTACAGCCGTCTCCACAATCTGCTGCCGCCGTCTGTGCCAGCAGAACTCCTGCCTTCCTGGACTCCCTGGTTCACCCTAGCCATGTCGAACCCCTGCAGCCCCCACACCCTGCTGGAGCGGTCATGTGTTTTGGGTGCGCCCTAGATTCACACCCTTGTTTCTGTTCTGCTGCTTCTGTGGTGAGTCTTCACTTGTGTCAAGGGTGCCTACTTTCTCCACTTTGTCCATTTGGTTTGAGTGAAGCTCCCTTTACATTTGGCTCCAGGAGTAGACTTGTGATCTAGGCATGGCCAATCAGAGTGTCATATCCTGTTGACCATAGTACCGCAGGATTGAATGATTCCACTGGACACAATGAATCCCAACTTCAAGGCTTTTGCAGACCTATCAGGAGGGAAGAAACATTTTATTGAGATTATTGACAAGCTAAGAGGTAAGCCTAGATCTATGGCCAGTCATCTTGCACCATGAAGGGGAAGCTTGTCTAGGCTTTGGGCCTGCACAGGGAAGTAGAGCTGAGATGATGAGGAGAGGCTAGTTTGCAGCACTATTGGAAGTGTCCATATCCCAGAAGGATTTGAGGTAGACCAGAAGATCCAAATCTAACTTCTGCAAGCAGCACTTGAGGTTTTCATGCATATTGTGGGAAAACAACTGCTTCTCATTAGGTTAGTCTGAAATAAAAACCATTTAGTCTTCTGAAAATTTTAATGAGTTACTTTCTTGGGTGAAACATTTCTTTGCAGTTGAGCAAATATTTTAGGGGCATGTACAAATCTGTCAAACTTGCTGTGAAGTTTCACTCAGAACTTCGCTATTAACAGTTTCTTAAGAAGCAGCCTTTTAATCCTCCCAGTTTTATAGACAGAATCTTTCTCATATCAAAGGATGAAGAGAAATAGTAAACCCTCTGTAAACACTGGAAGGAAATTGGTAGGAGGTTCTCTGGCCGTGATGTGGTTGAAAAAAATACATGAAAGGAGAACAATAAGGAGTAATAATAACTGAGCTAAAAATTGAAAACTGTAGCGTGTACGCAGTTTTCTTTTGGTGGGAACATTACACAATCATACTACTTAACAAGAATAGTTGAAACTAGTAATAAATTGGAGAAGGCAATGGCAACCCACTCCAGTACTCTTGCCTGGAAAACCGCATGGACGGAGGAGCCTGGTAAGCTGCAGTCCATGGGGTCGCTAAGAGTCAGGCACACTTGAGCTACTTCACTTTCACTTTTCACTTTCATGCACTGGAGAAGGAAATGGCACCCCACTCCAGTATTCTTGCCTGGAGAATCCCAGGGATGGTGGAGCCTCGTGGGCTGCCGTCTATGGGGTCGCACAGAGTCAGACACGACTGAAGCGACTTAGCAGCAGCAGCAGTAATAAATTAATTTCATTATTAAGAAGAACCAGGAATAATTTTATCTTTTAGTTTTATGTCAAGTAGGCAGATCTATGGGGGTTTCCCTGGTGGCTCAGCTGGTAAAGAATCTGCCCGCAATGCAGGAGACCCTGGTTCATTTCCTGGGTTGGGAACATCCCGTGGAGAAGGGGTAGGCTACTCACTCCAGTATTCTTGGGCTTCCCTGGTGGCTCAGACAGTAAAAAATCCTCCGGCAGTGTGCAGTGTGGGAGACCTGGGTTCACTCCCTGGGTTGGGAAGATCTCCTGGAGGAAAACGTGGCAACCCACTCCAGTATTCTTGCCTGGAGAATCCCCATGGACAGAGGAGCCTGGAGGGCTACAGTCCACGGGGTCACAAAGAGTTGGACACGACTGAGTGACTAAGCACAGTCCAGCAGCAGGTAGATCTATAGACTATATCTATTTTTCCAGCAATTTTATCGTAATTTTACTTTTTTTTGAAACAAACTCACATTCTTTACATTAATTCCTCTGTTCTGTTGCAATGAGTACATATCTCAGAGTGTCATTTTGCGACACCATGAGTACATGTGTCTACTTGCCAGTAGGCAAAGCAGGTGGAATTATGGTTGTTTGTATCATCAAAATCTAAAATTTGCCGAGTAAGACTTGACTACAGACAAAAATAAATATCATTTGAAATTTTTTTTTTTTTTAACACAGTGACATTTCATAAAAAAATATAATTATCTGCCTACTTTTTGAAAAAGCAAAGGTCAGAGGAGTGAAATGTGAGAGTGATTCTATTAACGTTTCTGGTTGAGTTTCCTCTGTTGTTATGATCTCAAGATTCTTTCAGCTACATGCGCTAATGATTGTATAAAGAGGGCAGAGAAAACAGCAATTTATTATGATGACTGGATTAAGTACTCTGGCATGGAACAGAGAAAAACAAGCATCTCTGCAGATGGGAACGGGGCCACATAATGTTTTCAGCAACAGATTTCTACAGAGGATTTTGGCAACAAGGATAAACGTTCATATTGCTGGAATTGCCATCGGAGTTATGTTGGGGGCTATTTTAAGATACAGTGGAATCTGTTAATTATTTCTTGGACTCTGTAGTTCTGATTTGTGTATTGGAGGATTAGAAAAGTATAAGTTGTTGACAGCTGTGCTCTGGAGTACTATTAGGCCAGGTGTTTGCGGTTCTGAAATGATTTGAAAATTAAAAATCCTGTTTTGCATTTCCAGAAAGTGAGAAGATGTAGGGTGTATTGATTATTCAAATGAAGATGCTCTGATTAGGCTCATTCTAACTGGGGCAGCCGACTAGAGCTCTCACTAAGAGGGGATATTCTTGCCTCTGTCATCGTCCCTGATCCTCTGAACTTCATGAGGAAAATGTGATATTAATAACCCCAGTCGCACAGGATGGCTACTAAGAGGACTAAATGAAATTGTGTGTGTGAAGAGCACTTTGTAAATTACAAGGTACCGGATGGTATCTCTAAGTATTTCTATTTCGAAACCAGTAGCATTACATCTGCTGCTCCTGCTGCTGCTGAGTCGCTTCAGTCGTGTCTGACTCTGTGCGACCCCATAGACAGCAGCCCACCAGGCTCCACCGTCCCTGGAATTTTCCAGACAAGAACACTGGAGTGGGTTGCCATTTCCTTCTCCAATGCATGAAAGTGAAAAGTGAAAGTGAAGTCGCTCAGTCGTGTCCGACTCTTGGTGACCCCATGGACTGCAGCCCACCAGGCTCCTCCGTCCATGGGATTTTCCAGGCAAGAGTACTGGAGTGGGGTGCCATTGCCTTCTCTGAGCATTACGTCTAGTAGATACTTATGAGGCACTGTGCGGTATCCTGTGAGCTCACCTGATTCTAACGCGGCTGCAGGAGGCATTTCCAGAGGTACCCGCCTCCTTGAAGCGGAGGAGGTGAAGCCACAGAAGGCTGGTGAGCCACAGAGACATGACCTGGGAGTGGGCGGGGGTTAGTGCCCTCTGGGGGTGCCCCCGGCTGACGGGGGTCAGTGCACCAGCGTCCTGGGCTGCCCGTCCTCTGGTGGGACAAGGCTGAGGTGTGGCACACACTTGGGCACAGGTTCCTTGGCAGAAGGAGCTCCGGTTGCCCCAGAGGGAGCCAGCACCCACCCAGCTGTCTGCTCACTTGCCAGTCTGCCGTTTCCCTCTCCCTCAGTTCTGCTTGCTTTTCCCATAGAGGCTTCCACACTCCAGCCCTTACCTCAAGCTTTGCTTTCTGGAGATATCACCTAGCCTCACTTCCTCTACTGGAGAGGGAAAAGGCAACCCATCCCAGTATTCTTGCCTGGTGAATCCCATGGACGGAGGAGCCTGGCGGGCTGCAGTCCATAGGATTGCAAAAGAATTGGACCTTACTTAGCAACTGAAGGAAAAAAACCACAGCAATTTTCTCCAAGGCATTTTAGTGTCATGATAAAAAAAAAAAAAAAAAAAAAAGACATCAAACTACTGCAGAAGGAGATATTTAAGTCTATTAATATAATGTAAAACATGATAATCTCCATATATGAAGAAAGCAACCTGTATATGTGTATTATATATATATTTCTTTGTTCATTCATGTTGACGGATGTTAATTTGTCTAGACTTTCACACTGATGTGTACAAAGCAGTCTCTTAAGATTTGTTTCAATTAACTCTCTTTTGATGATTATGTCTCCCATGTGACTGCTAATTTTGTGTCCTTAGTTTTTCTTCTTTTGATTTTATTTTTGTTTAGTTTTGTTAATGGTTTTTCTGTTTTTTTTTTTTTTTCTGCTTCTCTTGGCTTTTCATTTTCTAACTGGTTCATTTCTATTTTAACCTTAATTAAATATTGTTCCTTACAAGAAAAAAAAAGAACAAAAAAACAGAGAGAAAGGAGACAGTTCAGTAACACCCTAAGCAGAAATTTCCTGGCAGTTTTACCGCACTGGAGGGATTAGGAGGCTCCTGTGATGAGAGTCAATATGCTCAGAACATCTCAAGTGTCAGAGCTGTCGTGTCTGGTGTCTCTTCCAATCCTTTAATTGTAGAAAAAAGTCCCGCCCGGGGGAACAGGAGCTCCATGGGTCCTTTTCAGGTCGTTGAAAAACGCAGGTGAGGCACCGCTGCTCTACAGTTCTACGAACGGACGACGAGGGAAAGAAGAACTGAATGAGAGAGGAGGGGGAAGGAGGAGTCGTCCGCACCATCAAGGTGCCAGGCTTCCCTTGCCCCCGGCTTCAGGCTTCCTCCCAGCCGAGCCTCTCTCTTGCAGCTGCTGGGGGGTCTGCCGGGGCCGGGACCTTTGTCTGCTGTTGGAACCGTGTCCACCCACGGGATCTGAAACACAGCAGCTGCTCCACACCCAGGCTTGGAATAAGTGGGTAAACTCACTGATTGATCTTGTCCCCTGTGGAGAGAGATGTAAGGGGGAGCCCTGGAACAGAAGCTGGCAGAACCAGTTCAAGCTGAAATCTGTCATTAACCCGGGACGTGGGTTCATCTTGGCAGCTCAGCTGAGCACGCTGGTCTTGGGTGCCCATCCCTCAAACTAAGACCTTTGCTTGGTCTCAGAGTCGTAAGGACCCTTGCAAGGGCCTGGGCTTTGGAGTTGGGCATGAACTGGGCACACTGAAGACGGGGGTCGCTGCGGAAGCTAGTTTGCCGTCTAACCCGACAGTTTTCAGCTTGTCAGAGGGTTAGAATGACGCCTTCCTCCCTGGGCTGTTAAGATGCTAACCTTCACGAAGTGTCTCTTACATGTGCCATGTGCTCAGTCGTGTCCGACTCTTTGCGACCCCCTCGACTGTAGCCCGCCAGGCTCCTCTGTCCATGGGATTCTCCAGGCAAGAGTACTGGAGTGGGTTGCCATGCCCTCCTCCAGGGGATCTTCCCGACCCAGGGAGCGAACCTGGGTCTTCTGTGTCTCCCATATTGCAGGCTGAGCCAACGCAGAAGTCCTCCCTTATATAGCGGTCAGTAATTTTATAAACTCCCCACTCTTTTCTTTCATTAGTGAATTTTACGTCTCTGCTTGCCTGCCAAAGGATCATGGGTGGAAGGCGAGGGCAAGAGGCAAAGCGAGGGGACCAGCTAACCCGCAGCTTGGGAGTAAAGCCCTTCAAGACCAGGGAGCTGTTTGTGTTTGCCGCTGTCTTTCCACACACCACAGACACGCCACAGGGAACTGGCACGTCTGCTAGTGATTCATTTTCCAGAAAGACGAGTATTTTTGGGCTTTGTGAGCACTCGGGGCGTTTCATTCCTGGCCCCCTGTTGCCTCTGCTTCTCTCATCTTCTCCTCTTTGGTTCTCACGGCTCCGCTGTTCCCTCTGTGAGGGGTCTTCCCTCTCCCCCTCCTCTGGCCTCACTGGGATTTGCTGGAAACTTGGCGAAGCTTCTGGTGAGTTTGTTCTTCTTCTGACCTTTCCTGCCAGTTCCTCTGCTCCTGAGTTCCCTCTGTGAGAAAGGGCCAGGCATTCATTTGTCTGTCAAGCGCTTTATTTTTGTAGTTCCTGAATCTTCCAGGTCAGTGGGCGCTTTCCAGGCCAGAGGCTGCCTAAATTACTTTTCAACAAACACTGTCCTCCACACTCTCCTTCCTGGGAGTGGGCTGAAACATGGCTTGATGGGAGAGGGAGTGTCTAGTGGCAGAAATCAGAGGGGAAAACTGGTAATTTGGGTCAACTGTGCACCCGCTTTAACCTGGTGAATATGCTTAGGTTTGTAAAAACCTTTTAAGATTGGAAGGGTTTCCCAGGTGGCTCAGTGGTAAAGAATCCACATGCCAATGCAGGAGACGTGGGTTTGATCCCTGGGTCAGGTAGATGACCTGGAGAAGCAAACGGCAACCCACTCCAGTGTTCTTGCTTGGGAAATCCCATGGACAGAGGAGCCTGGTGGGCTACAGTCCACTGGGTGGCAAAGAGTCGGACACAATGGAACAACTAGCCATCTGCACAGCATTGGAGAGAGTTCCTCGCATTTCAAGTTAAACTCCACACAAAGAACCATTTGGCTTAGAAGGGTTGCTGGTCTCTGTGGCAGACTGCAAATACAGCCACCACTCCCGACCTCTCCCCTTGCAACTGGAAACTTTGCAGCTTCTCCCATTAAGAGGCAAAGCCCGTTTCTCCAAACCTTGAACCTGGGCTGGGTTGCCATGTTCCTCGGCAAATAGAATACAGCAAAGTACCTGTGTGTGAGCTAGGAGCCTGGCCTCAGGAGACCCCGTGTGCCTCCTTTCTTTCTCTTGGGGCACTGCCAGCCGTCGTGGGAGCAGGCCCGGACTGCCAGATGGAGGAGGAGGTGCCACGCAGGCCGGGGCAGAGTCATGCCGTTTTCCCAGCCAAGGTCTCGGACGTGTGAAAGAGCGCAGCCAAGGCCCGTCAGGCCTGGCCCAGATCCGTAGAAGTGCTGCGATTCATGGGGTCGCAGAGTCGGACACGACTGAGCGACTGAACTGAGCTGAACTGAACTGTAAAGCTCTAGTTCTAGTAAGGCTGGTGAGCTGTATGTAGTAAAGGTGTTTACAATTTTTTAGTGTATGTATATTTTGGCTGAGCCTTGTGGCTTGCAGGATCTCAGTTCCCTGACCGGGGACTGAACCCAAGGCATGACAGTCAAAGACTGAAATCCTAACCACTAGGCCACCAGGGAACCACCTAGGGTTGTTTTAAGCCACTAAATTTTGGGATAATTTGTTGTGCAGCCAAATCTAACTTATTCTGAATTTTATAAACCCATCCAAACACATGATGTTAAACTGGTTGTTCAGGGTCTAGGTGACAATGACAAGCTTGGGTTATAGTGATTAGCAGAGGTGAAACCTAGGACGCAAGGGTGTTTTTTCTGTGTTGTCCTTAACCCGATCCCATTGACAGGCAGGCACATCTTTGAGGATTCAAATTTTTCTTTTTGTGGACATTTTTGTTTTTATTAAACTTTATGTGATTAAAAAAAATTTTTTTATTGTGATAAAGGTCACATAGTATAAAACATACTATTTTCCCCGAATTTAAGTGTGCGGCTCGGCAGCTCTAGGCACATTCACCTTGTTGTGGGACTCTCACCATCGTCCAGCTCCCGGATTTTTCACCTTCCCAAACTGAAACTCTGTCCCTGTTAAACACTAACTCCCCACCCCCTATGCCCCCCACCGCCAGCCTTTGGCATCTACCAGCGTACTTTCTGACCCTATGAGTTTGACTATAGTAGGTACCTCATATTAGAGGAGGAAATGGCAACCCACTCTGGGGTTCTTGCTGGGAGAATCCCATGGACAGAGGAGCCTTATGGGCCGCAGTCCATGGGTCTCAAAGAGTTGGACATGACTGAAGCAACTGAGCAGGTGGGCCCTGGGTACCACATATAAGTGGGAGGATTCACATTCTTTAGTGGATTTCATAGTCAAAGCTCTTGGAATGCCATCCACTACTAATCCAGCTGAAGAGGTCAAAAATCTAGGCTTCCACTCTCTTTTTCCAGGACTTCTGTGTGTTCTGGGGTATTGTGAAAGATGGGTACACTCGACGAATCAGATGAGACTGAGCTAGTCCTGGGGCAGTGATGTTGGATGGCCACAGTCTATGATAAGTTTATTGGAAACAGTCTATATCTTATATCCTGTGCTAAATGAGATGGCTTTAGTAAACTATTTTTCACAAAGTCATCTTTTGCTTCCACACAACTGAAAGGCATATGTAAGAGAAGGAAATGCATAGTTGAGCTCTTGTTCACTCAGCATTTAATCTTGTACTCACTGGCCCATACATGACATCAGAAGGTCTTTAACATTGATTCTAAAAATTGTTTAAGCACATTTTAAAAACTTTTTCTTTTCTGGGCCACGACATGTAGCATGTGGGATCTTAGTTCTCCAACCAAGCTTGAACCCAAACTACAGCAATGAAGCTATGGAATCTTATTCACTGGACCATCAAGGAAACCCCCTTAATACATTTGATGTAGTAATTTCTTTCCTGAAATTTCTTCTTTTATTTAGAAAATTATTTTGTCTCTGTAGACTGAAAGTTATAACCAAGGCTCAAATTTGATTGGCTTTATCTGAGAGAGGCAATTTCTCATCACTTGTTGTTTAATCACTAAGTTGTGTTCGATTCTTTGCGACTCCATGGACCGCAGCACTCCAGGCTACTCTGTCCTCCACTGTCTTTCAGAGTTTGCTCAGATTTACGTCCATCGAGCCGATGATGCTGTCTAACCATCTCATCTTCTGTTGTCCCCTTCTCCTTTTGCCTTCAGTCTTTCCCAGCATCAGAGTCTTTTCCAATGATTTGGCTGTTTGCATCAGGTGGCCAAATATTGGAGCTTCAGCTTCAACATCAGTCCTTCCAATGAATATTCACCACTGATTTCCTTTAGGAGGGACTGGTTTGATCTCCTTGCAGTCCAAGTGACTCTCAAGAGTCTTCTCCAGCAACACAATTTCAAAACATCAGTTCTTGGGCACTCAGCCTATTTTAGGGTCCAACTCTCACATCTGTACGTGACTACTGGCAAAAACATAGCTTTGACCAGGTGGACCTTTGTTGGCAAAGTGATGTCTCTGCTTGGTAGCACGCTGTCTAGGTTTGTCATGGCTTTCCTTCTAAGGAGCAAGAGTCTTTACTGCTGAGCCACCTGGGAAGCCCTTCTCATCACTAGCCAAGCTCAAAATACTGAGCATAAAATTTGATAAACTCAAGCAGAAATAGTCTCCAGGTATCTGAAGACATTTCTGCATTTATGTGTTTTTCCTTCAGAAGAGTTTAGGACTAAAGAAAATTAATATTTTTGATCTAAAATGATTAGCTTTCTTATTTTTTAGCAGGACTGCTAGATATTCCTTACTTAAAAAAAAGATATATGAAATTCAAGGAGGAAAAGGTTGATAAAGAAAAATACTGTTGTGAATTGTAAACTTTTAAAAACGAAAATGTTCAGATTAACGCAGAATTGCATGCAGCTTGGCTGGATCGGCTGTGCCAAGAGAATTTTGGGAGCTTTGCCCACGAGATTAATTGGTTTCACAGAGCAGAGCCTGTCTTGTACCCATGCTGAAGTAAAATTCTTGCTATTCATTTATGACACCAATCAAGAGAGAAATGCACAAGTTAGGCCCAGAGATGGAGAAGGCAATGGCATCCCACTCCAGTACTCTTGCCTGGAAACTCCCATGGACGGAGGAGCCTGGTAGGCTGCAGTCCATGGGGTTGCTGAGTCAGACACGACTGAGCGACTTCATTTTCACTTTTCACTTTCATGCATTGGAGAAGGAAATGGCAACCCACTCCAGTGTTCTTGCCTGGAGAATCCCAGGGACGGCAGAGCCCAATGGGCTGCCGTCTGTGGGGTCGCACAGAGTCGGACACGACTGAAGTGACTTAGCAGCAGCAGCAGCAGCAGGCCCAGAGAATCAAAGAAAAAACCAGTCCTAACAAACTGCTAACATTAAAACTTTACTTCGAAGTCCATGTTGGGCTTCCCTGGTGGCACAGTGCCCCTGGGTCTGGGAAGATCACACGTGCCCTGGAGCGACTAAGCCCCGGGCCACGAGTACTGAGCCAGCGCTCAGAGCCCGCGCTCTGCAACAGGGGAAGCCGCCGCAGTGAGAAGCCTGCGCACCGCCCGGAAGAGGAGCCCCACTCGCTGCAGCGGGAGAAAGGCCCAGGCGGCAAGGAAAACCCAGCGCAGCCCAAAGTAAAAATAAATACATAACGTTATTAAGGAAAAAAAGACGCTCGTGTTGGAGACTCCTTCTAGACAGAGGCATACGGACGCATTGCCCAGGGACTACTGTGTCAAAAGTCTGGGGCCTGGATTGAGGAAAGCCAGGAGCCCCCTTCCCCCACCTGCTTGCTGGAGGCCGTCTCATGTTGGCTTATTTCTGCTGAAGTGTGCCGTATATTATACTTATCCAGGTGGAGGGTGAAGTAACAAAAAGTTTGCCTTCTGGAGGCTATCTTTGTATCCACAGACAGATATCCGCTTCTCACCGAAGGTCTGTGGCTTCCAGACCTGGAGCAGCCCCGGCATGGTGTTCATCTCAAACGGCCAAAGCGCCATTCTTTCCTTTTTTTTTTTTTTAAATCCAGTTTTTATTTTATATTGGAATATAGTTGATTTATAATGTGTTCGTTGCAGGTGTACAGCAAAGTGATTCAGTTATGCATATACGTGCATCTATTCTTTTTTTTTTTAATGCATCTATTCTTTTTCAAATTCTTTTCCCATTTAGGCTATCACAAAATATTGTGCAGAATTCCCTGTGCTATAGAGGAGGTCCTTACTGGGTATCTATTTTATATATAGTGGTGAGTATATGTGAATCCTAGAGTAGAATTCTACTCTATCCCTCTCCCAACCTTTCCCCCTTGATAACCATAAATTTATTCTCTAAATCTGTGACTCTGTTTCTGTTTCGTAAATAAGTTCATCTGTATCATTTTTTAGATTCTACATATAAGTGACAGCATGTTGTCTTTCTCTGCCTGACTTACTTCGATCAGTGTGATAATCTCTAGGTTCATCTATGATGCTGCAAATTACATTATTTCATTCTTTTTAGTGGGTGAGTAATATACCATTGTATGCATGTACCACGTCTTCATTCATTCACCTGTCAATGGACAGTTAAGTTGCTTTCATGGCTTGGCTGCTATGAACATTAGGTGCATGTTTCTTTTTGAATTATGGTTTTGTCAGGATATATGGCAGAGAAGAAGGCAATGGCACCCCGCTCCAGTACTCTTGCCTGGAAAATCCCATGGACCGAGGAGCCTGGTGGGCTGCAGTCCATGGGGTCGCAAAGAGTCAGACACTTACTGAGCGACTTGACTTTCACTTTTCAGTTTCATGCATTAGAGAAGGAAATGGCAACCCACTCCAGTGTTCTTGCCTGGAGAATCCCAGGGACAGCGGAGCCTGGTGGGCTGCAGTCTGTGGGGTCGCACAGAGTTGGACACGACTGAAGCGACTTAGCAGCAGCAGCAGCAGCAGCAGCAGCAGCAGGATATGTGGCCAGGAGTGGGCTTGCTGGATCATACGGTAACCCTATTTTTAGTTTTTTTAAGGAACCTCCATACTGTTCTTCATGGCTGTGGTACCAGCTCACATGGTGTTCATCTCAAATGACCGTAGCTCCATTTCTTTACAGAGACGATCATCCTCCATTCTCAAACGGTTTACTTCTGATTTTTTTGTAGCCCCTGGCCACTGTTTTCCAGGTCTGACTTTAATAAATTTCCTTCTTTCTAGGCCTTGAGTCATTGTTTTTCATTTGATACCCAGGAAATGATTTGGGGAGAGGAGGAAGTCCGTGAAACTCGTGGAAGTATACTTTAAACTGTGATATTTGTAAGTGCATTGTTTTCTGACGCGAAGTTACAAATCTTTCATGAGACTCTCACAGGGTTTCGCTCTTGTCACCCTGAGCTGTCGCACCAGCATGTAAACTGGACATCGTGATGAAACAGTCTCCACTCGCTGGGACTCATGGCTCCTTCCCAGAGGAACTGACATAACGGAGCTCACTGTCCAGCAGCTTATAATTACCACCCACAACACAGCGACCGAAAGTGTTCCAAGCAGATGGGACTCTCCCTAAGTGATGGAGCTTTTTGGAGGATATCAGACTTTGAATCTTTAGCAATCCTGACTCATAGCTAGGAATTCTTGTGTTGTGAGGATGAGGGATTATAAACAGATGCTATACAATGTTGAGCTAAAAATTGTTTTATATTGGTTGGGGATATTTTTTGGTTGCGTTTATCAACCACCGACTTAATAGTGGCTTAAATAATAAGTGCATTTTGTTATCTCATATGACAAAAGGTGGAGGTAGGTGTTTCTAGAGCAATGTCAGGGGTTCAACCACGTCAGACCTTGTTCTGGACTGAATGTGTCTCTTCAAAATCCATCTTGTGAAGCCCTCCCCCCAGGTCTGGTGGTATCTGGAGATGGAATCTTTGAGAGGTAATTAGGTTTAGAGGAGTTTGTGAGGATGGGGCCTCGTGATGGGATGAGTGCCCTAATGAGAAGAGACATCAGAGAGGTCACTGTCTCTCTCTGCTGCAGTGAGAACAAAAAAGAGGCTATGCGAATACACAGCAGGATGAGGGCCATCCTCAAGCCCAGGGAGGAGCCCTCAGGATGAAGCCTGCCTAGCTGGCCCCTTGATCTTGGGCTGTCAAACTGCCAGAACTGTAAGAAGTAAATTTCTGTTAAGCCGCCTACGGTATGTTGTTATGACTAATGCAGAATTCTCAGTTGACCGTAATCGACGAAACTGACCAGAGTTGATCAAATTCTCAGTTTCCATCTTTCTCTTGTCCTTCCTACTCTGGTTGCAAAATGACCACCAGCCTGCCCAGCATGCCCCAGAGGTGGTTTTCTAAAGCGTTTATTCACTTATTTAGGCTGTGCTGGGCCTTCGTTGCTGCGAGGGCTTTCCTCTCCTTGCAGAGCGTGGGGGCTGCTCTCTAGTTGTGGTCCAAGGGTTTCTCGTTGAGCTGGCTTCTTTGTTGTGGACCCGGGCTCTAGGGCTCAGAAGTTGCGGTGCTCGGCCTTAGTTGCTCTGCAGCATGTGCGATCTTCCTGGGCCAGGGATTGAACCCGTGTCTCCTGCCTTCGCAGGAGGATTCTTTACCACTGAGCCATCATGGACTCCCCACTGAACTGATTTTAATGAAGGGAAACGAACTGAGCGATTGCCAGGATGCTGAGTGTGATTTCTTCTCATGTCCCTCTCCTCCTTTATCAGGGAAGGAAAAAAAAAATCTTTCCGGAAAATTTTTCTTTACATCTCAAAGTCCAGAACTGGATCATGTGGCCATTTTTAGAAGCAGGGAGTCTGGAAAGTGAGGTCCTTGGTTTCTCAGCCTTTACAAAGGGAAGAGGGAAATGATTACGTGGATCAGGAATGGCTATTGGGCAGCAACAATGATGTGATTGCCAGAATTTAAAAGTTGAGAGTTTTTATATAAAAATCTGACTGATATCATCTCTTGAAAAATGAGAGTATCTGGAAATGCTGAACATGCTTGCAAGGAGATGCTAAGCCCGAGCCCACCAGCCGCTGCTCTGTCAGGAGGGGTGCGAAAAGGACTTTTGCACAGGCCTCCTGGCTCCTCCTTTCTCCTCAGGCCTGGACCTTTGCCTTTTCTTGTTGAATTTTCTCTTTTTTTTTTTTTTTTTTTTTTTTAACAATATGAGCAATCTTTCATTCACGCACATGGCATGGTTTGCTTCTATTGGCATTTCGATTGAACTGGTAGAACGAAGAAAAAACAGCTTTCTGAAGGGATTTGTTTGGGGGGCCCCAGTCCATATGTACAGTTTTGCTTGTAAAGAAAAAAAAAAAGTCTAATTTTTAAATAGGTCATTTAGAGTCCAAAGGGTTGTGGATCATGTGAAAGGAGTACATTTCACTGGAGATGCCAACTGTCATGTCCAGCAGGACAAGCTGAGGAGGACAGGAAAATCAACTTGCATCTCCTTAGAAGGTGATCAGATTTGGAGTAAAAATAAGTTTTAGAAACAACTAAAATCCCATCAAATTTCTTAAAAAAAAAAAAGAGAGTTAGCAAGTTGTTCTTATGAGAACAGAAAGGGGGAAATATGACATAAGCAGTTTCACGAGAACTATGGTAGATTTCCACGTGGAGACCTCATTAAATAATTTAGAAAACAGCATGATAAATTTGGGGAGATTTTACTTGTACCCTTCTTAGGATGTGTGTAACTGATTTTCAATTTCATATTGATTTCAGGAACCCAGAGGATTAAAGTGAGACCATTCAAGACAGAACCCAGGCCAGCAACCATGCTACCTAACTCTTCAAGGTAAAGAAGATGCACAGGTTAGAAACCCACAGGTGTTTAGGAATCAGGCCACTACAGGTTCAGGGGTCTCTTGTATCACATTGTCTCTTTCCTCATAAGGCTCCAACAGTCCCTTAATTTATATGCATATAATCTTTTTTCATACTATTATATCAGGTTTGATGCAATTTATTCGATTTAAAAAGATGTCTTTAAACATAATTGCTCAAGGACTATCTGAACAGCAAATATCAAAAATAACATGGAAAATAAATTAGCATCCAGTGAAATACAAAATTATAAATCTTGGAGTGCCAATTAATTGAAAGAAGGCCATTTGAAGATTTTAGGCTTTGGAATGGTAATTGTAAGTGTATAAGAGCATCACTAATAAATGTTATTAGCAAGATCCCTTTTAGGATTCTAGGATTCTGATTTTCTTTAATATTTCTAGAGGAAAGGTAAAAATATTTCCCAAATATTGTTTAAAATGCCAAACATACAAATTATCTGCCTTTACTAGGGCTTCCCTGGTGGCTCAGATGGTAAAGAATCTGCCTGCAGTGCAGGAGATCCGGGTTCGATCCCTGAGTCAGGAAGATCCCCTGGAGAAGGGAATGGCAACCCACTCCAATATTCTTGCCTGAAGAATCCCACGGACAGAGGAGCCTGATGGGCTACAGTCCATGGGGTCGCAAAGCGTCGGACATGACTGAGTGACTAGCACTTTCACTAGAAAAGGAAGAACAGTGTTGAAGTATTAATATTTGTGTCTCCCAAATACTGAGAAACAGGAAATTTTGATGCTCTGCCATCTGCAGAGGTGATATGTTCCCTTAATATAAATGTTTTACATTAAAGGTTATCCTAATCTGGAATTACAGAAGTCTCCCGCGAGGCATGGAATAGTTCATTAAAGAATGTATTCTCATTAAATCTTATCTCATCTGCTCAGCTCCTAAGGTTTGACTCCAGCTGCTCTCATACTCTCCTCCATTAAAATCTACTAATTCCTTTCACTCCAGAAAGATTAATCTACTGACTGTTTCAGGCACATCCTGACTGTCTTTCGCCCGATCTCTCTCACTCTATTTCTTTCCTTTGTCTGAAAAGCTGGTTGTTTCATGCACAACTCCTATCCAAGTCAAAACAAGTCTTCAAGGTCCAGCTGCAGACCTGACCTCCCCCAGGAAGCTTACCTCGTCTTGGGCATCGTTAATATCTCTTTTTACTGACTTGTGACACTCACACACACAGCCTTGCAGAGCACATTATAGCTCCATGAATGGGGTTGATGTACTCACCAAGGACGAAGACAGAACGTTTTATTTCTCTTGTAGCCTTCATGCTGTCCATCAGAGCGCCGAGTACAGACTGAGGACCTGGAGTCTGCTGAGTCCAATTTATTCATTATTTCTACAAGCAAAATACAGCATGCAAAATATTCCCAAACTTGCAAGATTCCCCTGACATCTTCAGAGTTCTTCTTTTATAAAGACTTGTTCGGAGCACTACTTAAGCAGCAGTCTATATAGACTCCTGTTTATAACCCATTTTCCATACTAAACAGTAAATCCCTGGTGATATGCAAGCATATTCTCTTTATCCTCAAATCTCCAGTATCTTTTACACTGCTAAGCACATACTAGGCTCTTAAATCAGTTCAGTTCAGTCGCTCAGTCGTGTACAACTCTGCGACCCCATGAATCACAGCACGCCAGGCCTCCCTGTCCATCACCAACTCCCAGAGTTCACTCAAACTCATGTCCATTGAGTTGGTGATACCATCCAGCCATCTCATCCTCGGTCGTCCCCTTCTCCTCCTGCCCCCAATCCCTCCCAGCATCAGAGTCTATTCCAATGAGTCAACTCTTCGCATGAGGTGGCCAAAGTAAGGACTTTAGCATCAGTCCTTCCAATGAACACCCAGGACTGATATCCTTTAGGATGGACTGGTTGGACCTCCTTGCAGTCCAAAGGACTCTCAAGAGTCTTCTCCACAGTTCAAAAGCATCAATTCTTCAGCGCTCAGCTTTCTTCACAGTCCAACTCTCACATCAACACATGACCACTGGAAAAACCATAGCCTTGACTAGACGGACCTTTGTTGGCAAAGTAATATCTCTGCTTTTTAATATGCTATCTAGATTGGTCACAACTTTCCTTCCAAGGAGTAAGCGTCTTTTAATTTCATGGCTGCAATCACCATCTGCAGTGATTTTGGCTCTTAAATAGTGGTTGACAAATGTGTGCACAGCATTTTTTTTTTCAGGTTGGCAAAAGGATCATGGAAGACAGTTCACTTAATAAAGTGATATCTGTGGTGCTGGAGTCTGAGGATGTCTATATGAGACTGGAAATTCTGATCAGGAGAGTTTGCTATATTGAAAAGGGATGAACTGTCAGGATAAATAATATATTTGGAAATCTTGTAAGAGTTTCTAAGTGTGGTCTTGCAAGTTTGGGAATATTTTGCATGCTGTATTTTGCTCGTAGGTGAAGGTGAAGTCGCTCAGTTGTGTCCAACTCTTTGCGACCCCGTGGATTGTAACCTACTAGGCTTCTCCGTCCATGGGATTCTCCAGGCAAGAATACTGGAGTGGATTGCCATTTCCTTCTCCAGGCGATCTTCCCGACCCAGGGATTGAACCCGGGTCTCCCGCATTGGAGGCAGACGCTTTAACCTCTGAGCCACCAGGGAAGCCAGAAATAATGAATAATTGCTCGTAGAAATAATGAATAAATTGGACATTTGTGATATGGCTTGTAAAATTCTTGGAATAAAGCCATGATCACAGTGGAAAGATTTTTTTTTGGACACACTTTATTTTGGAACTTGTTTTATGAAACCTTAGAAAATGACCTTTTAAAAATTTTTATTGAAGTGTAGTTGATTTATAGTGTTAGGTTCATTTCTGCTGTATACCAAAGTGACTCAGCTATACATATATATATGTGTGTGTGTGTATATGTATATATATATATATATATATACATTCTTTTTCTTTTCCATTATGGTTTATCACAGGCTATTGGATATAGTTCCCTGTGCTACACAGTAAGATCTTGTTTATCCGTTCTGTACATAATAGCTTACATCTGCTGATCGCAAACTCTCCTTCCCTCCCCAACCTCTTTTCCTTGGCAACCACAGGTCTGTTCCCTATGTCTGTGAGTTTGTTTTTGTTTCATAGATATGTTCATTTTTGTGTGTGTTTGCTATACCACGAGGCTTGTGGGATTTTAGTTCCCCAACCAGGAATTGAATCTGGGCCCTCAGCAGTGAGAGCATAAAGCCCTACCCACTGGACCACTGAGGAATTCCTTTTGTTATATTTTATATTCCACACGTAAGTGATAGCATATGCTATTTGCTTTCTCTGTCTGACTTACTTCACTTAGTATGATAATCTCTAGGTCCACCCATTTTGCTCCAAATGGCATTATTTCATTTTTTATGGCTGAGTAATAATCCATTATATATACTGGTGGCTCAGACAGTAAGGAATCTGCCTGCAGTCTTCTTGCCTGGAGAATTCCATGGACAGAGGAGTCTGGCGGGCTACACTTCATGGGGTAGCAAAGAATCAGACACGACTGAAGGACTAACACTTTCACTTCATATACATATATGGGTTTCCTATATGGCACTAGTGGTAAAAAGTCCGCCTGCCAGTGCAGGAGATACAAGGGATGCTGGTTTGATCCCTGGGTCAGAAAGATCTCCTGGAGAAGGAAATTGTAACCCACTCTAGTATTCTTGCCTGGAGAATCCCATGAACAGGGGCGTCTGGCAGGCAACAGTTCATGGGGTCACAAAAGAGGTGGACACGGCTTAACCACTAAAAAGACAACATATATATATCTATATGTATATATCTCATATCTTCTTTATCCATTCTCCATTCATCTGTTAACAGACACTTAGGTTATTTCCAGGTATGGGTTATTGTAAATATTAATGCTGCTTCTACGGACATTTGGGTGCATGTGTATTTTTGAATCAGTTTTGTTTAGGTATATGCCGGGAGTGGAATTGCTGGATCATGTTGGGAGAAGGCAATGGCACCCCACTCCAGTACTCTTGCCTGGAAAATTCCATGGATGGAGGAGCCTGGTGGGCTGCAGTCCATGGGATCGCTAAGAGTCGGACATGACTGAGCGACTTCACTTTCACTTTTCACTTTCATGCGTTGGAGAAGGAAGTGTCAACCCACTCCAGTGTTCTTGCCTGGAGAATCCCAAGGACAGGGGAGCCTGGTGGGCTGCCATCTATGGGGTCACACAGAGTCGGACACGACTGAAGCGACTTAGCAGCAGCAGCAGCAGTGGTAGCTCTATTTTTTTTTTTTTTTTAGGAACTTCCATACTGTTTTCCATAGTGGTTGCAAGTTTACATTCCCACCAGCTGTAGGAGGGTTTCCGTTTCTCCATACCTCCTCCAGCGTTTGTTACTTGCAGACTTTTTGAGGTGGCCATGTGACTGGTGTGGGGTGGCACCTCACTGTAGTTTTGATTTGTATTTCTCTAATAATCAGCAATGATTCTTGTGTGCCTATTAGTGGTCTTCGTGTCTTCTTTGGGAAAATGCTTATTTAGGTCTTCTGCCCATTTTTCAATTATTATCTGTTGTGGTTGTTATTGAATTGTATGAGCTCTTCTCTATTTTGAAAATTAAGCTCTTGTCTGTTACACCATTTGGAAACATTTTCTCCTAGTCCAAAGGTTACCTTTTTTGTTTTGTTTATGGTTTCCTTTGCTGTTTAAATGTTTATAAGTTTGGTTCGTTTCCATTGGTTATTTTTGCTTTTATTTTTATTGCTTTGGGAGACTGACCCAAGAAATCACTGGTGCGAATTACGTCAGAGAATGTTTGCCTATGTTCTCTTCTAGAGGTTTTATGGTGTCATGTCTTATATTTTAGTCTTTAACCCATTTTGAGTTTATTTTTGTGTGTGGAGTGAGGGTGTGTTCTAACTTCATTGATTTACATGCAGCTGTCCAACTTTCCCAAACACCACTTGCTGGAGAGATTGTCTTTATTGTATATTCTTGCCTCTTTTGTTAAAGATTAATTGACTGTAGGGAAGTGATTAATTGACTGGATTTTTTTCTGGGCTCTCTATTCTGTTACAATGGAGAGATTATTGAATTCTTAGCTTCCTCTAATCAAAGAGATAGGGTGGTATCACGGGGGAGGTGATATAAAGGGAAGCCCAAGACTGTAAGAGAAAAGGGCTCAGTAGTGAATAAAAAGGGATAAAAGAAGGGATAAAAGAGTTCACGGAGCTTCTTGTCTGTTATTTTATCTGCTGGGATAATCTTCAACAAAGCAGATAAACCCAGGATGGTTGGGTCTACATGATGACCACTAGTATTTGTCCTCTCTTTATATAGCACTTGGATTTTGGCCAGATGTTTTGGATGGACAACAACTCCCATTTTATATTTCCCACTCTGTAGTGAACGTGCATGTGATGAATGTTACCTCTGCACCTGGGCTTTTAAGAAAGGATATCAGCCTCCCCCACACTCTTTTTTCTTTATGATAGATCTTGATGAGGATGAGGATGATAAATGTATTCTAGAGCCATGAGGCTGAAACTGCCTAGGTCCCCAAATCACTGCATGGAACGGTCGTGGCCAATCAACAATACCTTCCTTGGACTGTTTTGTGGCTGAAAAGTAAACTTCTGTTTTGTTTGTGCCACTTAATATTTTTGGATGTACTGGTCACAGCTTTTTAGCCTAATATACTAATGCCCCAGTGTTTTGGAAAGGACACAGCCTTGCTTGTCTTTTTAATTGGTGTCGCCACTAGAGAAAATCCCCATGCTTTCTTGGATTAGCTTGGGTCACTAGTGATTGGGGCCACTGCCCTGTTACTTGCACAAAGAAAGGGGGGTGAGGCCTCTCAAGGGAAGTACAGGGAGAATGAGAGGAATAAGGCTTAACTAACAGAGATGTTGGTACCACGAGTGCCTGAGGTCTCATGGTATAATCTCTGTTTATAGTACCTTTGTGTAGTTGAAGTATGATAGTCACAAGTGCAAAGTAAATGACTAGACTACAAACACACACCAAATGAACGGGCATACTTTTGGGGTTGATAAATGAGTCTAGGCTGTTGTTTAATGGAAACATTATGTGGAACAGCTGTGTTGCTCCACATCCTCACCAACACTTTGTACTGTCAATTTTTTTAAACAAGATTTAACCGTTGTGGTATATGTGTTGGGTATCTCACTGTGGTTTTCTGTTTTTTTTTTTGTTTTATTGAAGCGTAGTTGATTTATAATGTTGTGTTAGTTTCTGGTACACTGCAAAGAACTTTAGTTATATATTTTCTTTTTCAGATTCTTTTCCATTACAGGTTATTACAAGATATTGAGTATCATTTCCTGTCCTATGGACTAGGTCCTTGTTGTTTATCTGTTTTATATAAAGTAGTATATATCTGATAATTTCAAGCTCCTAATTTATTCTTCCCCTAGCTTCCCCTTTGGTAACCATATATTTATTTTCTGTGGAAAAAAAAAAAAAAGGTATGGTAGAGTGGAAATGACTTGGGCTTTGGTAGCAAAAGTCTCGTTCATGTTTCAAATGGTGCTAGTGGTAAGGAACTTGCCTGCCAATGTAGAAGACACGAGAGACTCAGGTTCGATCCCTGGGTTGGGAAGCTCTCCTGGAGGAGGGCATGGCAGCCCACTCCAGTATTCTTGCCTGGAGAATCCCATGGACAGAGGAGCCTGGCGGGCTACAGACCATGGGGTTGCAAAGAGCTGGACACGACTGAAGTGACTTAGAACACAGCTGGGTGGAAATGACTTGGGCTTTGGTAACAAAGGTCTCAGTTCATCTTCCAGGTTCCGAGCTGTGTGACTGTGAGTGAGCTACTTTCTGAGTTTCAGTTTTGAAATCTTTAAAAGGAGGATAATAGACATGTCAAAATATCACTGTGACAAGTAAATGAGCTTTTACATGCAGAAATTTAAAAACAATGCTTGGTATATAATAGGAATTGAACAAATGTTAGTTATATATTTAATAATAACAGTAATATTATTTTTAATCATGATTAGTAAAAAAGTTATCTTAAATTATTCTAACCAATAAAGCTACTAGTGGCCAAAAAAAGAGAAAGAAACATGTGGAAGCAGGACCTGGAAAGAGTGGAGACTGGCAGAAGGTTAGCCCCTGGGCCTCCATGGAAGCTTTCAGGAGGACTTCGGATTTCTGTGAGTCATGGCCAAGGGGTTGAATGTCATGTTACCTAAATCTCAAGGGATTAGGAGTCCCCAGCTAATAGGTACATTGAATTTACATCTGCTTATGAGTACGGTGGGCTTCCCATATGGCTCAGTGGTAAAGAATCCGCCTGCCAATGCAGGAGACATAAGAGATGCTGGTTTGATACCTGGGTGGGGACCATCCCCAGAAGAAGGGAATGGCAACCCACTCCAGTATGCTTGCCTGAGAATCCCATGGACAGAGGAGCTCGGCAGGGTACAGTCTATGGGGTCGCAAAAGAATTGGACATGCCTGAGCACACAGGCACGCAGGCACGTGTCCGTCCTGTACACCGTTCTTGTGTGTGTTTCTATCAAAGAGCACTTCCCCAGAACGCAGTGCGTGGTAAGAGCACAGGATGTTTGCTGAGTAGTTGTTTTTACCTTTTCCTTTCTCGTTGCGCTCTTAGTCCTCTTAAACTTTGTTCCAAAGAACTGAAGGATCCCACGAGTTTCTCCAAACTGTTGTTTGAAGCTCATTAATGACTCCCAAGTCCATGGTGGCATCCGATCCAGCTGCCTGTTGGACATCACCAACGGGATGTTTCGTGGTCCCTCAGATTCATTCCACCCAGAAGCTCAAGGTCCACATGGCTGCTTTGTACAGAGCAAAGAAGGAGAGAGGTTCCTCTGATCCCAGAAACTGTAGCAAGCTTGAAACAAGGACAGTCCCAAGGGCCTTGGAAGCCCTTCTGTGTCTACAGAGATGAAATAACCTAATTGGCTCACGTGGGGCGTGTGAACTGCCCCCAGGGGGTGGGCAAGGCAAGCCCCCTGATTGACAGCTTCATGAGAGGCTGACATCAGTAAGGGGAGGGGATTCTCACAGGGAACTAAAGTGGGGCAGACAAAATAGTAATAGAGGCTCCCTCTGGTAGAAAGCCAAGAAATGCTGCTTAAATGGAATTATCTGAGAATCTTCACAACCAAACTTGTCCTGAAGCCTAAAAAGAAAGACTTTTTGGTTTGGCTTTCAGTATGAGATTACTTTTTGTTGAGCCAGCTTGCTCATCCTTGAGAAAATTCGTGGTCTTGAAGCTCTCATGCCAAGCTTTAGCTCAGGCTTTCTTAGGCAGATTTATAACCTCCTGAGATGCTAGCATTATAATGAAAATGCTGAGAGCCTCAGAGTTTTGCTGACAGGCATGGCACAGCTGTGATAAAACTAGAAGATAAATGGAAATACAGTGCCTTATCCTTGTGGAGTTGTAGTGCATTTAGGTCAAAGAGAAACAAGTCCTTGATTAGTTCAGGGCTAGAAGAACGGCCCTGCAACATCTGAGTCCCAAGTTGGTTTGATTTCAACTGCCTGGATATTTTTCCAGGACATTAAAAATTTTTTTCCTATTTTTTAAATGTAAAAATATTTATTTGTGCTTATGCTACAATAAAAACTCAAAAGCTACTTTACAAATGACTTATCTCAAGGGAAAAACATAAACACATTAATATAACAACATATTTCATATTCTGAGGATCTTTGTGTATGACATACATTGTAGTTCATTTATATTCTGCAAACGTTATTAATATGGGATTTAGAACAAGGAAATTAGAATAATGGTAAACACCCAGAAAAGAAATTCAGATGCTCAAAGATAACCACAATACAATATCTTCAGGCATATAAAATAAACCTGCATATAAGAGATTTTAAAAAGAATGTAAGTTTAATGTCTTGACATTTTCCAGGAGACTGATTTCAGAATGAAACGCGACAGGATCTGCTTAGGTTCTTCCAGGCCATTTTATTTAAATTTTTTAATTTAATTTTTTCTGGAGTATAGTCAATTTACAGTGCTGTGTTAATTTCAGGTGTACAGATAAGTGAATCAGTTATAGGTACACATATATCTACTCTTTTTTTAAAGATTCTTCTCTCCACAGCTATTTTTATAGTATGGCAGAGTTGAGTAGCTACAACAAAAATGGTATGGCTGAAATTCCCTGGTGGTCCAGTGGTTAAGAATCCGCCCGCTGATGCAGGGGACAGGCTCTGTCCCTGGTCTGGGAAGATTCTGCATGCCATGGGGCAACTAAGCGCGTGCGCCACAGCTACTGAGCCTCTGCCCTAGAGCCCGCGGGCCACAGAGAAGAGTAGTCCCCACTCGCTGCAACCAGAGAGCGCCCTTTCTTGCTGCAATTAGGGAAAGCTTTCGTGCAACAATGGAGACCTAGCATAGTCATAAACAAATAAGTAAAATGATATTGCCTGCAAAGCTTAAAAACTTACCACCTGGTCCTTTACAGAGAAAGTTCACCAAACTCTAAAGAAATGATTCCCAAGATTTTTCATGGCTTGATTCCATGGTATCAACCATTATCTCCTTGCCTTATCCATATATCTTCCTAATGATGCTAGAACATAACATCATGTATAAAAAATAAAGTGGGGGTAGGATGGGCTGGGGGGTGACAGGGAGGCTCAGAAGGGAGGGGACATATGTATACCTATGGCTGATCACGTTAATGTATGGCAGAAGCCAACACAATACTGTAATTGTCCCTCAATTAAAAATAAATTAAGAAAAAGTGAAGCAGGCTTGTTTAGAAAACTCTATTATAGTCCCTGAGATAATTGGAGACATTTGGGGTTCTCGACTTTGCAGCATAAGTTTTCTGGTAAGAGTGATGGATGAGTTTCAACAAAGGTGAAAGGACCAAAAGAATAGTTATCCAGAGCTCTTATCTTTTAGGGAACACAGGACCGGGCGTAAAGGTTGAAAGAACTGCAGGCAGATAGATTTGAATCATTTAACGTTGTGGAACTGCTAAGGAAAGTAGATTAAGGCTCCCTTTCTTCCAGTTTTATTTTCCTTTGTTCATTCCTCATGGGAGAAAAATGACATTTAGAAATTCCACTTAATTTATGAAACTCTTATTGTTGTTGGAAACATGGTGGGCATTTTCTCTTTATTTGTATGCCATTCAATGCTGGCTCCTGTAGCTGTCGTTAGGATTAAATGGGTACCCTTGGAAGAACAGAGGCTCAGAGAGATGAAATAATTTTCTCAAGGCTACCTCGCTATCAAGAGACGGTATTAGAATGCAAAATTGGATTTTCTGATGCTGTCTTGAATTCATAAAAATCTGGGCTTAATCTTACATTGTAATATCTGAATCGTGGGTATGATAAACAGCAGCGGGAATCTTTCTCTTACTACACAAGCATGAAGTGTAGGACACTGGTCCTCAAAGTATAGACCATCCCCTAGGGGATGTGAGTTGAAAACTATTTTTTTTTTTTTTTTTTACAAATAAATAATACAGATATTTATTAGAGAATTATCTAGCTTACTTTCAACATACTAACATTAAAAAAGAAGAGAAAGAGAGCAGAGAGTACATTACCAAATTGGGTTTTTACTAACATCCAGACTTAATCAGTGCTGGGAAGTCCCATGTCCCAGAACATCTGGAGTCCCAAATGGGAAAGGGTCCCAGGCAGCTTGTGGGAGAGACTTCAAAGATTGCAGTTTGGGCTTCTGCTTATAATCCCAGGACAGTTGCAAATTGACATCATCATCAATCTGTGACCAAATTGCAGCTCTGGTTTCATGTTAATGCTGTTTGGAAAACTATTTTCTTGATTCTACCAGGACATTATTTGACTTTTTAACTAGAATTCTCTCACATGTACACAGTGGAGTTTTCTGGAGGCTGTGTAATGTGTGATGACATAGTTTTGAGGACTCATGAAACGTGTGGTGGTGTGCTCCTAGGCGAAAAAATTTTGCTTTAAATTTAATACTGTAAATATTGATAGATGTAGCTCATATGAACAAAACTCTTTAAAGCCTTAATAATTTTTAAAAGTAGAAAGAGGTTTTAACCAAAGCGTTTGAGAACCATTGGTGAAGTGAGTAAGATAGCCCCCACTTGGAATGTAAATTGCTGAGCCATTATGGAAAACAGTGTGGAGCTTCCTCAAAAAAATCTAAAAATATAATCCAGCAATCCCACTCTTGGATATATATCTGGAAAAAACAAGAATTCTAATTTGAAAAAAACCCCAATGTTCACAAAAACACTGCTTATAAGAACCCAGACATGAAAACAACCCAAATGTCCTCCAGCAGATGGATGGTTTAAGAAGATATGGTACATACATACAACGGAATACAATTCAGTCATAAAAAAGAACGAGATAATGCCATTTGCAGCCACATGGAGGGATCTAGAGATGATTATACTAAATGAAGTCAGTCAGACAAATATCATAGGATATCGCTTACATGTGGAATCTAAAAAGTAATACAAATAAGTTCATATACGAAACAGAATCACAGACATAGAAGACAAACTTAAGTTACCGAAGGGGAAAAGGAGGGAGGGGAAGGATAAATTTGGAGTATAGGATTCAGTTCAGTTCAGTCACTCAGTCGTGTCCGACTCTTTGGGACCCCATGAATCGCAGCACGCCAGGCCTCCCTGTTCATCACTATCTCTCGGAGTTCACTCAGACTCACATCCATCGAGTCAGTGATGCCATCCAGCCATCTCATCCTTGGTCGTCCCCTTCTCCTCCTGCCCCCAATCCCTCCCAGCATCAAAGTCTTTTCCAATGAGTCAACTCTTCGCATGAGGTGGCCAAAGTACTGGAGTTTCAGCTTTAGCATTATTCCTTCCAAAGAAATCCCAGGGCTGATCTCCTTCAGAATAGACTGGTTGGATCTCCTTGCAGTCCAAGGGACTCTCAAGAGTCTTCTCCAACACCACAGTTCAAAAGCATCAATTCTTTGGCGATCAGCCTTCTTCACAGTCCAACTCTCACATCCATACATGACCACAGGAAAAACCATAGCCTTGAGTAAATGGACCTTAGTCGGCAAAGTAATGTCTCTGCTTTTGAAAATGCTATCTAGGTTGGACATAACTTTTCTTCCAAGGAGTAAGCGTCTTCTAATTTCATGGCTGCAGTCACCATCAGCAGTGATTTTGGAGCCCAAAAAAATAAAGTCTG
>SJYT01068665.1:71877-105629 GCA_006410635.1 Cephalophus harveyi | reverse complement strand
GTACAATGTCACGAACCTCATTCCATAGTTCTTCAGGCACTCTATCTATCAGATCTAGGCCCTTAAATCTATTCCTCACTTCCACTGTATAATCATAAGGGATTTGATTTAGGTCATACCTGAATGGTCTAGTGGTTTTCCCTACTTTCTTCAATTTGAGTCTGAATTTGGTAATAAGGAGTTCATGATCTGAGCCACAGTCAGCTCCTGGTCTTGTTTTTGTTGACTGTATAGAGCTTCTCCATCTTTGGCTGCATAGAATATAATCAATCTGATTTCGGTGTTGACCATCTGGTGATGTCCACGTGTAGAGTCTTCTCTTGTGTTGTTGGAAGAGGGTGTTTGCTATGACCAGTGCATTTTCTTGGCAAAACTCTATTAGTCTTTGCCCTGCTTCATTCTGCATTCCAAGGCCAAATTTGCCTGTGACTCCAGGTGTATAGGATTAACAGATATAAATGTTAAAAAACCTTTACACATAAAATAGATAAGTAGCAAGTATTGACTGTATAGTATAATACCTGGTAATACCCTATAATGGAAAATAATCTAAAGAAAAAGTTTCCACTCAGCATCCCAAACCAGATCGCCTGGATTTAGAACTCAGTTCTACCATTCACTGTATTGGGTAAGTTATCTTCCGCATCCAGTCCTTGGTTTCTCAACCAAGTTGGGACAATACTAGCACCTGCTATACAGGTGGTTTAAATAGGGAGATATTTAATATTGATAAAGCTTTGTCTAATTAAATAATAAGAACTTCAATTTCAGGAGCTTTGAGATGGTGTTTAATTTACCAAGAGTTATCACTTTCTTTTCCTTCTCTCTGAACTATAAATAAATTAGTCTTTTATAATTCACAATTATAGAATACAGTTGTCCTAAACTTCTGTTTACTAAAAAGAACTTCATTACAGAATAACATGTGTATAATAAAGCACAGTAGTCCTTAGTAAACAGCTTATTTAAAAATTAGTTTAAGAATTATTTAAAAATAATTAGTTTAAAAATTATTTAAAAAGTGAGTCTCTTAGTGCAACCACCCCTATGTCAAGAAATTTAATATTGCCATACCTTAAAAATCCCCCTGTAGTTTTTAAGTATTTTATAATAAACACTTGGAAAGTATCTTAAATATATTACTTTAAAATCAATAAAAAGATATTGTATTATAAAAGGTATGTTTTAACAAATATTTGATTACATTGGTTACATTTTTTTTTAAATTGAAGTATAGTTGATGTACTATGTTAGTTTATATGTAGTTGATGTATTATATTGTGGGCCTCCCAGGTGGGGCAGTGGTAAAGAATCTGCCTGCAATGCAGGAGACACAAGAGACTCGGGTTTGGTCCCTGGGTCACGAAGATTCCCCTGGAGTAGGAAATTGCAACCTGGACAAAGGTTGTCCTGGAATTCCATGGACAGTGGGGCCTAGCAGTCTACAGATCATGGGGTCGCAAAAGAGTCGGAATGCAATAAAAAATTCTATTAGCTTCAGGCATACAGCAGAGTGATCCAATATTTTTACAGGCTATACTCCATTAAAAGTTATTACAAGACAATGGCTCTAATTCCCTGGGCTCTGAAACGTATCCTTGGTGCTTATCTGGTTGTGGGCTTGATTCTTGCCCTCTGTTCATCATTGGTGAGGAAATATTGCTCACCCATAGTCCCGCTCTTCGACCACTGAAGTAGCAAATTCCAGCCCAACTGCAAGGACCGTGTACAGACTGCACTGCCAAGACCTTTCCCCTCTCGGCTGTCTTGAGCGCTTTCTTCCTGCAGACCACGTCTCCTGGGGACGCCCTTGGCCACTCCCGGATACTCTGAGCTTCTTTGCCCTTAGTTTCTAAGAGTGGCTATCTCCGATCTTTCAAATAAAGTTGATGAGGGAAAGCGGAGGGGAAAGAGTAATCTTGCTGTCTGCGATATCCGAATCTGCCAGGAGAGCAAGGGCTCTGAAGTTTCAGCCTCAGGGATTAGAATCACCCTCAGCAGATCTGAGAATCACACTCAGTAGATCTGAGGTGAGGCTTGAGAATTTGCATTTCTAACAAGTTTCCAAGTAACGCTGATGCTACTGACCGAAGGGGCTTCCCTGGTGGCTCAGTGGTAAAGAATCCACCTGCCGGTGCAGAAGACAGCAGCGAGACCCCCAGGAGGAGGAAATGGAACCCGCTCCAGCATGCTTGCCTGGAGAATTCCACGGACCAAGGAACCTGACGCGCTAGAGTCCTTGGGGTCACAAAAGAGTCAGGCACGACTTAAAGACTAAGCAACAACAGTAACACCTGGCCCGAGGACCCTGCTTTGAGGTCCATGGCAGAAGAAGGATGTCGGCCCTTTCCTCTGATTAGTAAGACACCACGAGTCAAAGCAGACAGCAGTAAGTGGCGAGCGCCCTTTTTTCCCACTTGGCTTCTACATCATTCAGCTAGACTTGAATAGTTTTTCTCTGGCTGGAAGAAATTAAAACTTCTATAATCCATGTATCTGTGGGTTTTGGCTTTTGGGAATCATCATTATAGATATTTCAGAGAAATATCAGAGAAAAAGATGTTTTAAGGGCCACTAGCCAGATACCTGTTTTTAACCCTTTAAAACGAAGCTTGTAAACATCATTTTTAAAAACAGCATAATATTCCATCTGAGGGATGTTCCATGATCACTTCATCATTCTCCTAATATGGACCTCTCAGGTTATTATCAAATTTTCAGTATGAGCAGGTAAAGTGATGTTTAGCCAGATACCTGTTTTTAACCCTTTAAAACGAAGCTTGTAAACATCATTTTTAAAAACAGCATAATATTCCATCTGAGGGATGTTCCATGATCACTTCATCATTCTCCTAATATGGACCTCTCAGGTTATTATCAAATTTTCAGTATGAGTAGGTAAAGTGATGTTGAACACCTTTATAAATGAAGTCATTTCTGCATCTTCAGATCATTTCCCTTAGGATATTATGAAAAGAATAATTACTGACTCCTTCTATGGCTACAGATACAAACTGTCAAATTCTTTCCTGTAAGGTGTGTTGGAGCAATAAATATTCTCATGGGGGGAAAGCCACTATTTTGTCAATCTAATATAGGAAAACGTGCAGTATCTCATTCTTATTTTAGTTTGCTTTTCTTAGTTTACTTTTATTTTTCATCAAGGAATGTATCTATCCCCACCTTCCCTACACAAAGTTTTCCTGGGACCAGACACACTGCTTAAATTGGGAAAAATTCTTTATATAATATCAAATTATAAATTATGTAAAAATGTACTTGTTAAATATTAACCATATTACTAACATTGTTGTTTCTGGGTGGTAGAATTATTATTTATGTTTTTCTTCTTCATACTTTGTGCTAATTTTTCTAAATTTTTTAGGATACTCAGAAAATGCTGATATAATTGCAAAGTGGAAAGTAAAAGCAGTGAGAGTAGGATATTGTTTTAAGCGTCTGCCTGCAATGCGGGAGACCTGGGTTCAATCCCTGGGTCGGGAAGATCCCCTGGAGAAGGGCATGGCAACCCACTCCAGTATTCTTGCCTGGAGAATCCCATGGGCAGAGCAGCCTGGTGGGCTACAGTCCATGGGGTCACAAAGAGTCAGACGCGACTGTTGTTGTTTAGTCACTATGTTGTGTGACTTCACTGCTGAGCCACCAGAGAAGTCCCAGGAATCTTACCATCCTTCATAAAGAAGCCCTGAGCTCAGCTGTTGGCCAGTGAGTTCAGCGGAGCTGAAGGGAAGCCTGGGGAACAATGATCTCAGTCCCTCCTTTTCCTGGTGAGAAAGTGAGGCCAAGAAACGTTTAGTGGTTTGCTGGGAGTCATGATCGTGAGTGAAGCAACAAGGAAGAGAACTCAGATCCATCCATATGGTTTTCCTACCAAATTATGTGCCTTTTCAGTTCAAGTTTGTGCAAAATTTATATAGATTAATGTAAATACCTAAATCTGAGCAAGACATAGGAGTTTCTTAATTTATCCCTAGCTTTAATAATGTTTAATTTTACAGCACAGAAATGTCTTTTAGAAGACTGACAATTTGTAGAGAACAGTAGCAAACAAATAGCATTATCTACTCTTAAAATGGCTGTGAGTACCCTATATACATATTGGTTTGAAGTTATCTGTATGTTCTGCTCCATATAAATTTATAATTTTCCATGCTCTCCTGCATACCTGATCCATACAGATGGCCAGAAGTCAACAAAGTGGGCCCAGTAACTTTTAGGGTCCAATCCAGTTCCAGGCAGAGGGAATTTGTTACCTGAAGAGGCTTCCTGGTTTTGTGCAACAGTCCCCAAGTGCAAGTCACTGGAATTTCACAGCTGAGCTGAAGCTGTTGTCATTCTGGCCGAAATGTATCCATCTGAAGCAATGTAAGGGGTTCCCTGGCGGCTCAGTGGTAAAGAATCCACTTGCTAATACAGGAGACTTGGGTTCGATCCCTGGGTCGGGAAGATCCCCTGGAGGAGGAAATGGCAACCAGTACCTTGCCATTCTAAATGGCAACCAGAACTCCAGTATTCTTGCCTGAGAAGTCCAGAGGAGTCTGGCAGGCTACAGTCCATGGGGTTGCAAAGAGCTGGACGTGATTTGTCCAGCTTTAGTGAAGAATATATAATGTGTTATTAATAAAGTTGCATTTATCCACTCTTTTTGTGTTAAAAATGTTCTCTTATGAAATGATGGTGAAGGTGTGTGTGTGTGTGTATCTGTGTGTGTGTCAATGTTCTTACCTAGAAAAATACAAATTTGCCAATCTTATTGTTGGCCTTCAAAATGCTTTTAAAAATTTACTGTCTGTGGAATTTCACAATCTGGGACTTTGAAATACTGACAGCTTTAGACATGATTTAGAAGAATGAGAGTTCAAATCCTGGTGCAGCCACATATTTTGAGAAAGTTCTTAGTTTCTCGGAGTCTTCCTTTATTCAACTGTAGAGAAGGTGATATTTCTCTCAGGAAGATTAAATATTCTCATAAAACATCCAGAGAAACTGCTGGCACATAATTTCCTCCAGATATACCTGCTACAAAGTGAGGGAAAAATGCAAGACAGTCATCATATGAAGATAACTGACAAATCAATTTGATCATTGGCTCCATTTCCCTTTGATAATACTTAGCACCATTATAGTCATTAAAAATGTCTATTAGATAGAGTGAAGAAAATGAGATTTTTAATCATTTCTATAATTTTCTCATTATAATCGTATCTTTTAGAAATTAGGTCTTAAAGCTTTAACTGTGTGTTGCTAGTAGCAATTTTCTGATTGCTTATACTCTGAGAACTGTAGGTTTACTCCAAAAAGATTATTGTTGAAGTCATGATCAATATTATGATCCTGAGTGTACTTGTTATTGTTCAGTCACTCAGTCATGTCCAACTTTGTGACCCCATGGACCGCAGCATGCCAGGTTTCCCTGTCCTTCACTGTCTCCTGGAGTTTGTTCAAACTCATGTTGGATGAGTCGATGATGCCATCCAAGCATCTCATCCTCTGTCGTCCCCTTCTCCTCCCACCTTCAATCTTTCCCAGCATCAGGGTCTTTCCAATGAGTCAGCTCTTCACATCAGGTGGCCAAAGTATTGGAGCTTCAGTTTCAGCATCAGGCCTTCCAATGAATATTAAGGGTTGATTGCCTTTAGGATTGACAGGTTTGATCTCCTTGAAGTCCAAGGGACTCTCAAGAGTCTTCTCCAGCACCACAATTTGAAAGCATCAGTTCTCAGCCTTCTTTATAGTCCAACTCTCACATCCATACATGACTACTAGAAAAACCATAGGTTTGACTAGATGGACCTTTGTTGGCAAAGTGATGTCTCTGCTTTCTAATATGCTGTTTAGATTTGTCATAGCTTTTCTTCCAAGGAGCAATTGTCTTTTAATTTCATGGCTGCAGTTACTGTCTGCAGTGATTTTGGAGTATGTATTACTCTATTAAAGCTTAATTTTGTGCCAAATGTTTCTGGAGCCAACAAAGCAAGACGCACGTCCTAATGAATAGAAGGGCAGAGGGCAGAGGGTGGTGACAATGTCCCTGTGTTTATGGAGTGCCTATATGAAGATAACTGACAAATCAATTTGATCATTGGCTCCATTTCCCTTTGATAATACTTAGCACCATTATAGTCATTAAAAATGTCTATTAGATAGAGTGAAGAAAATGAGATTTTTAATCATTTCTATAATTTTCTCATTATAATCGTATCTTTTAGAAATTAGGTCTTAAAGCTTTAACTGTGTGTTGCTAGTAGCAATTTTCTGATTGCTTATACTCTGAGAACTGTAGGTTTACTCCAAAAAGATTATTGTTGAAGTCATGATCAATATTATGATCCTGAGTGTACTTGTTATTGTTCAGTCACTCAGTCATGTCCAACTTTGTGACCCCATGGACCGCAGCATGCCAGGTTTCCCTGTCCTTCACTGTCTCCTGGAGTTTGTTCAAACTCATGTTGGATGAGTCGATGATGCCATCCAAGCATCTCATCCTCTGTCGTCCCCTTCTCCTCCCACCTTCAATCTTTCCCAGCATCAGGGTCTTTCCAATGAGTCAGCTCTTCACATCAGGTGGCCAAAGTATTGGAGCTTCAGTTTCAGCATCAGGCCTTCCAATGAATATTCAGGGTTGATTGCCTTTAGGATTGACAGGTTTGATCTCCTTGAAGTCCAAGGGACTCTCAAGAGTCTTCTCCAGCACCACAATTTGAAAGCATCAGTTCTCAGCCTTCTTTATAGTCCAACTCTCACATCCATACATGACTACTAGAAAAACCATAGGTTTGACTAGATGGACCTTTGTTGGCAAAGTGATGTCTCTGCTTTCTAATATGCTGTTTAGATTTGTCATAGCTTTTCTTCCAAGGAGCAATTGTCTTTTAATTTCATGGCTGCAGTTACTGTCTGCAGTGATTTTGGAGTATGTATTACTCTATTAAAGCTTAATTTTGTGCCAAATGTTTCTGGAGCCAACAAAGCAAGACGCACGTCCTAATGAATAGAAGGGCAGAGGGCAGAGGGTGGTGACAATGTCCCTGTGTTTATGGAGTGCCCCCTTGGCGGCTGTCACTCGTGGTGCCCTGGAGTCCTGGTCTCTGTCTCTGCCTCTGTTCCCTCTCCCTGCTCGGCTCCAACCAGGCTCCATCACTCTCCTCAACGGGTCAACCCCTGGGGTGACTTGCTCTCTGGATTCCATGGCATCCCTTCACCTTCTAAGCCTTTGAAATAACCCCTCGAAGTCTTCACCAATCCTTCATTCCTAACAGAGAAACTCTGACACCTCATTTAGTCAAGAACTCGTCCCTGACAGACTGCATGTCGTTAGGATTTTTTTTTTCAGTTTTTTCTTAATGTCAGTAATATACACCTGAGCCCTTCAATTAGGAGTAAATATTTATTTTACTAGAGTCCAGAAACATCTTTGCTTTTGGAGGTTGTTTTGGATGGTGCAGTTATGATTCTTTTTAAAAAATATGTTGTTGTTCAGTCACTAAATTGTGTCTGAATTTAGTGACCCTATGGACTGCAGCACGTCAGGCTTCCCTGTCCTTCACTATCTCCCAGAGTTTGCTCAGGCTCATGATTTATTCCTATATTTCCATATTTTTCTCTTTGGGAAGAATTTCTTGATCTTACATATCAAGCTATGATATGTTAGTTTGATATGTAAATAGAACATCAGTATGCACTTATTAATGACTTCTGTGATGTAAGTAAGGCAATATCTATCCTTATTGTCTTACTTACATCACAGAAGGCATTAATAAGTGCATATTTATGTTCTGGCTCCAACAAGTAATAGGGCTTCCCCCCACCCCCACCCCCCCATTTATTAAGACACAAATCCCACAGAGTTTGTAACACTAGCCAACTGATATGCTGAAACTCCAATACTCTGGCCACCTGATGCAAAGAACTGACTCACTGGAAAAGACCCTGATGCTGGGAAAGATTGAATTCACAGAAGGCATTAATAAGTGCATATTTATGTTCTGGCTCCAACAAGTAATAGGGCTTCCCCCCACCCCCACCCCCCCATTTATTAAGACACAAATCCCACAGAGTTTGTAACACTAGCCAACTGATATGCTGAAACTCCAATACTCTGGCCACCTGATGCAAAGAACTGACTCACTGGAAAAGACCCTGATGCTGGGAAAGATTGAAGGCAGGAGGAGAAGGGGACAACAGAGGATGAGATGGGTGGATGGCATCACCGACTCAATGGACATGGGTTTGGGTGGATTCTGGGAGTTGGTGATGGACAGGGAGGCCTGTCATGCTGTAGTCCATGGGGTCGCAAAGAGTCAGACATGACTGAGCGACTGAACTGAACTGAACTGATGTATGAGTGGCAGCCAGCTGATAAAGAACAAATAGTACCCAAGTGGGGAAGACCTAACAGATAACGTGCTCTGGGTGTCGGCATAGAAGCTAAGGTCATGGGATCAAAGAACGCCAATGCATCTCTGGGCGACTGTTTGGGGGGTCATCTTGGAACAAATTGTGCAAGAAAGGCTGAGGAACCATTTTACTAGGTACTTAATAGGTGTGAGGTCTTTTGTTGAATTTTGAATATGTAAGATGAAGAAGAAAGCTCCGTCTCCTGGACAGGGTTTAAGGTAGAAAGATAGGGGTAAACACACAGTTGAAGAACTGTGAGCGCGTCTATGGTAGATGTCTTTGTTTATACCATGTTCTTATCTAAAAGCTCAATGCCATGTACTGAAAAGTTTTGATGGAAAAGAATCTTCCCCCCACATCTGTTTTTTCCTAGGGTTTTTTGGGCTCCTTGAACCTGATTCTTTGGGCTGACTACTGGCTTTATTGTTTGATTTTTTTTTTTGGCAAGCCTGATAAATCATGTCTTTTCCACTGACATAATTCTGAAACTACATCCCGGGGTACAGTGTGGAACTTAGCACTTCCCAGGGTCCAATGACGTGTTCTGATGGAGCCAGTGGACAAAGCCCAGAATGTCCCCAGGCGATGCGTGGGATTTCACTCTCCGCCTGGTGGTCCAGTTCCTGTACACTGTGGGTGTCACAGATTCCACATGCCTTAATCGGAAAGAGCAGAACTATGCTCTTTGTTTCAAAGTGGGTGGGCGGTTTGTTCAATCACAGGGGCCTTTGGACTGTGAGATGTAGGCTGAGAGAGCCAGTTATCTGAAACAAAGGTGGCTGGCCCAGACAGGCTGAGGGCCCAGCAGGGAGGGGAGAGAAGGAGGAGAACGCCTTCCAAGAAGAAGCTGAAAATTGACCTAGTTATTCTGATGGCACGCTCGGCTGGCTGCCTTTCCCTTCCAGGCCAAGTCCAGACTCTCTGACATGAAACAGAAACACTCACTGCCAAGGACTGAAAGACTGGAGACTTTTCACGTGTTTTCTTTCTTTCTTCCTGCCCCCCCCCCTTTTTTTTTTGTAGTAAGGAATATCTGCTCTATCAAGGAATAGCTGTCCTCAAGCTGCTGAAGACAGCAACGGTAATTCGGCTGATCTGAGTTCCATCAGGGAACGCAGAGTGGAGTGGACAAGCAGAGGGCAAGAGGCAAAGCCATCTGCTTCCACGTCCCACTTGCTCTGGGATCTGGAGGCCCACGGGGACCCGAGGGGAAGAGCGTGGGTAGAGTGTGGGGGCTAAAGAAATGGGGGTAGGTGTAGCCCCGCCCTGGTATTTTTGGGGGCTCTCTGCCAATAGCACACACACATCCTTTAATGATGAGAATTGGATTCCCCTCCCCCAACTCTCTATCTCCATATTTCTTTTGGGCCATTTCTTGGGCTTGTAGGTCAAACTGTAGTGCAAGATTGATCACCGGTGGCACTATTGACGTTTGGAGCCAGGCAATTCTTTACTAAAGTGTGATCGGGGGACTGTCCTGTGTGTTTACAAAGTTTAGCAGCATCTCTGGCTACTTCCCCAACAAACCCTGAAGTTTTAAATTGAAGTATAGTTGCTTTACAACGTTATGTCAATTTCTGCTGTACAGCAAAGTGACTCAGTTTTACATACATATATTATATATTCTTTTAAAATACTTTTTCCATGTGGTTTATCACAGGATGTTGAATATAGCTCCCTGTGCTGTACAGTAGGACCTTATCGTTTACCCATCTTCTATATAAATAGTTCACATCTGCTGAGCCCAAACTGCCAGTTTACCCCTCCCCCAACCCCTGTTTTTTTAGATTTCTGCGGATAAAGTTTTTGGAGGAGTTCTGTTGTCTGTTGTTAAACTTGTTGGTATTTGAGCTTACATTTGTTGGTGATAGAGCTTCATTTCATCCGCTTTCCTGAAAAAGCCAACTCTTTTTTTTTTTTTTTTTTTTTTATTTTCCTTTACAATACCGTATTGGTTTTGCCATACATTGACATGAATCCACCATGGGTGTATATGAGATCCCAATCCTGAATCCCTCTCCCACATCCCACCCCATTTCCTCTCTCTGGATCATCCCCGTGTACCAGCCCCAAGCATCCTGTATCCTATATCGAACATAGGCTGGTGCTTCATTCTTACATGATAGTATACATGTTTCAATGCCATTCTCCCAAATCATCCCGCCCTCTCCCTCTCCCACAGAGTCCAAAAGTCCGTTCTATATATCTGTGTCTCTTTTGAAAAGCCAACTCTTAAAATGGCCTCATTTGTTACTTCAAGCAGACTTTGTAACTGAAGTGGAACATACATTCAGAAAAGTGCACAAGTCATGTGTACAGCCTGATGAATTTTCAGAACATGAACACACTCACTATGTCAAGACATGGAACCCTGGAGCACTCCCAAGCCCATCTCATGACTCCTTGCATCGCCATCCACTTCCAAGTTCACTGATTTTGGGGTCGCAAAGAGTCGGACACGACTGAGCAACTGAACTGAACTCACTTGAGCCTAGTTTTGAACTTTATAGGAATGGAATCATACTGTGTATTTCCTTGGCTCCTGGATGTTCCCTCAGCATTAAGTTGTGGAATTCATCCACACCATTGCAGGTAGGAGCAGTTAGTTCCTGCTCAGTGCTCCGTAATGACCAGTTTGGGGAATATGCCTCATTTTCTACATCCATTTTACTGTTCACGGGTACTTGTGCACTTTGCAGATTTTGCCCACTTTGAGTTGTGCTTCTATAAACATTTTTGTACCTACCTTTTGTTGACTGCATATATGCATGTCTTTTGGGAGTAACATTCCCAGGTGATAGAGTGCTCATAGGTGAATACTTCTGGTTTCCCAAAGCCATTCTACTCATTTAGCTCCCTCCAGCTGAGGATGAGAATTCTGATTGTCCCATGTTCTCTCCAACATTTGGTATGTTTTAGCTTTTTACCTGTAGCCATTATCATGGTTATGTTGTGATCCCAGTGTGGTGAGATGACTCATCCCAATGACTAGTGAAGCTGACCACCATTACATTGGATTTGGTGATGGGCCTCTTTTCATCTTCTTTTTTCCAGGTTTCTTGAACTATAATTGACAGAAAGATGGTAAGATATTTAAAGTCTGCAACATGGTGATTCAGTACATGTCTACATCGTGAAGAATCCCATTGTTGAGTTCATTAATGCATCCATCACATCATATATATTTTCTTTGAGGAGAACACACCTTCAGTTCTCATCAAAATTATAATAGAATTTAGTGTTATCAGCTGTGGTCACCATGTTCTATGTTACATCGCAGACCTTATTATAACTGAAAGTTTGCTCCATTTAACTAATCTCTCCCTCTTTCTCCCCCTCCCCAGCTGCTGGAAATCACTGTTTCCTGTTTCTACAAGTTCAACTTTGTTGTTGCTCAGTCGCTAAGTCGTGTCCGACTCTTTGCAACCCCATGGACTGCAGCACACCAGGCTTTCCTGTCCTTCACTACGTCCTGGAGTTTGCTCCAAGTCATGCCCATTGAGTTGGTGAGGTGATGCCACCCAACCATCTCATCCTCTGTCAGCCCCTTCTCCTCCTGCTTCCAATCTTTCCCAGCACCAGGGTCTTTTCCAAGGAGTCGGTTCGTTGCATCAGGTGGCCAGAGTACTGGAGCTTCAGCTTCAGCGTCAGGCCTTTCAATGAGTATTCAGGGTTGATTTCCTTTAGGATTGACTGGTTTGATCTCCTTGCTGTCCAAGGGACTCTCAGAATCTTCTCCAGCACCATGATTTGAAAGCATCCGTTCTTGGGTGCTCAGCTGTCTTTAGGGTCCAACCAAGGTTGGTTTTTAGGTTCCGCATATTGCTCTAGGGCCCGTGGGCCCTGACCCTGAGGGAGGGGCCGCCCTGCGAGCGTGAGAAGCCGCGTGGGGTCAGAGGTCGCGCCCCGCCCACAGTCAGCTCCCAGGAGTCTCCGCGGCACAGAGCGAGGGGAGGCGTTCGTGGCCGTCTGCCCGGAGGCCTCGGGCCCTGTGGTCTCAGGGCCGGCGGGTGAACTAGGGCCCGGGGACAGGCTGGGTCCTGAGCCCTGCGGCGCCCCGGACCCCCAGGCTGAGTGGGCCCAGGAGCTGAGGAGGCGGAGAGCCCCTCCGCCATCCCAGCCTCTTCACGGAGGAGGCCGTCTGCGTGGGTCCCGGTCTCCGGAGGCCTCGGCCCTGGAGGATGCGGACCCTGCGGCTCAGGTAACGGCTTCCTCCAGCACGCTAGCACTTTAGTGACGCGCCTTGTAAGAGAGATGGGATTTATTTCCGTTTGGCTCTGCTGGGTCTTGGTTCCTGTGTGGGCTGTTACTCTCGGTGCAGGGAGCGGGGCTGCTCTGCTTGTGTGCGGCCGTCTCATTGCAGCGGCTTCTCTTGTGGAGCGCGGGGCTCAGGAATTGGGGTGCTCTGGGGCTTTGCTGCTCTGCAGCACGTGGGATCTTCCCTGACCTGGAATCGGGCCTGTGTCTCCTGCATTGGCAGGCTGATTCTTCAAAAACTTACCACTGAGCCACCGGGGAAGACCCCGAACTTACGTGATTTTTAGCGGCAAGTTGGTGGACTAGGTAAGACAGGAATTATTTATACCCAATGTCCAGTAGAGAAAATAAAACTCCAAGGAGAAAGCTTCTCAAGGCCCCTCTAGTAGGTGGCTGACTGGACTTCAAGGGCTGTCTCCATGCCGGTGACTTCCACTGTGTGCTTTGCCGTCCTTCCTTGTACGACGTCTATAATAGGAACGAGTTTAGGTTGTTTGGCTTCTCAGAGTATGACTGAGGTTCTTTCAGCTTGATGTTGCTGAGTTATGGTATTTAGAGGATCAGAAAAAGTGAAAAAGGCAGGAATACAAATAAGCTTGCAACATAGAGAGCAGTTTGGTTATTACAAAATAATAAGGCCTGAAAGATGGGCATTCACAGAGGTCAGTTATATTTCATGTGAAATGAGTTAAGTGGCCCTTTGTACCACAATGGGAGCCTTGAACACAGAGTGATTAGTCAAGAAATTAATAATACATCGGCCACTGTTAGTGCTTTTATGTGAATTACAGAACAGTATGCTCTAGAGTCTTTTGGAGTTTGACTTGGGAGTCATGGGAGTTTTAAATTTTTAAAATGTTTCTGATTATTATTAAACTTCATGACTGAATTTATCTGAATCTTATTTCAATTTAGAACTTTTTTTTTTGATGGGCACTGAGTGTCTTGCAGGATCTTAGTTCCCAGACCAGGGATTGAACCCATGTCTGCCAGTGAAAGTACAGTCATAACCAGTGGACTGCCAGGAAACTCCCTAGAGCTTTGAATTTATTTAAAATTTATCTCTGTGTCTCTCTCCTTCCTCTTTCCCTCCTTCCCTCCCTCTTCCTTCTTTCCTTCCTTCCTTCCTCCATTGTCTTCCTTCCTTCCTTCCTTCATCCTTTATTCTTTCTTCCTGTTCTTCCTATAGTTTTTCTCTCTGGGCTCTCTTTTTTGGAAATAATGTAATTTATGGGCAAGTAATCATCTATGTCTTCCCCCAAATTTCTAGTCCCATAGGTACCGTACCTGGGATTCACGTGTCTTAGACACACACCTAGTGGGGGATTAAATTGCCCATAATAAATTATGCTGGATGACATGTCCTTTCTTTCTGTCATCCTACACCCAGCTGTCCATCACTTAATACGTGATTGTCCTCTGCCTAAACCACCTTCAGTATTCTCTTGCTACTACTCTGTTCTTCCCACCCTTGGAAAAATAGAAGAGGGCCACTGCTGACCTCTTCCTTGGTAGGTCACATTCTATCAACCCCTTTTAGAGAACTACCCCTAAATTTGGAAGAGTAGTTAGTTTGACTGACGAGTCTGATAACAGAACATGGTGGAAGGGAGCAGCCTCCAGCCCCAGTCCTTTAGGGATTGTCGAATACAGCTCCTGATGTCTTAGAAAACCTCAAAACCCAGCTGCCAGGCTGTAATAAAGCTCAGGCAGCTTCCTGAGATGCCTTTGTGGGAGGAACTGAGTACCCAGGAAATAAGTACCCTATAACTCTGGCTGAACTCCCAGCTGATGGTTAAGACCAACTTGCCACTCATGAGTGAGGCAATTGGGAAGTAGATTCCTTGTCTCAGATAATTCCATATTGAGCAGAGATATGCTGTCCTGCCCGGCTGTGCCCAAATTGCACATTAGTGGATGAAATAAATGATAGTTGTTAATCAACAAGGCTCTCAAACCTCAACATTCCATCAGTAGCTAGTACACAAAGCTGATGAATCCTCCTCTGTGTGCCACCAAGTTGCTGCTTTCTGATCACGTTTGTTTTACTGAGGGAAAAATGGGGTGTGTTCCCACTAAGTCTTCCTTAGCTCTGTGGTCGGCCCCCTTCCTAAGGGGGAGAGGTCTGTGGGGTGCTTCTAACTTGACTGTTGACTTTGGCGTGTGGGAGTCAAGCCTTCTGTGGAGAATCAGCAGGCCACGTGCAGGCTCCCTTGTGGAATCAGAGGGGTGGGGCCTGCTTTCCTCTTAGAGGTGCCACCCTCTTCCCTTTCTCCATCTGTGACCTTTTATTTATTGGCCAGTGATCGTTTATACTCGCACCCCATCTTCTCCCTCTTTCCCCTGCTCCACAATCCAACTCTTTTTATACAGGACTCCTCCCCCAGTGGCTCACAGTCCAAGGTGCATATTAGGATTACCTATGAATCTTAAAATACAAGGACTTAGGACCCACAGCAGGAGATTCTAAAGCCAAACATTTGGGTATTTGGCTTAGACATCTGTGTTTTTAAAGAAACGTCACAGGTGATTCTTTGAAGGTCACTGTCTGAGACACCCTGCAAATATATCCTTGGATTAAGCTTTATGTGCCTTGTACTTTGCGGGCATTTGACTTAACTTCAGGGCCAGTGTTGCTCATTCCTTTGCTGTTTAATGAAAAAATTTTAAATGTTAGCCTTGCTCAAGTTTTTACTTTCTAGGCCATGAGTTTCACTTGAAATTTCTGTCTTATATTAAGAGCTGCTCATTTTCCAATGAGCGTTTAATCAGATCTGTGTACAATGAGATGATTAATACTTGTAAATGCAAAGATCTGAGGATAAAAGTGATGCCTTCTCCCTTAAATAACAGACTACATGGAACAGGCCATTTCCTGGGACCCATGCCGTGGCCAGCTCCTGTTTCCCTCTCTTCGACATGTTCACATTCATGCCCTCTTCTTTGCATGTCCTTGGAAACTCTATCCTTCCCTACCAAGTCACCGTACCTTCTTTAAGAACCTTTGAGATGCCATTCCCCACCAAGTCTCTGCTGACTGCTGCAGAGTTGGCTCTGCTTATAACCCCCTGGCACTCACCTTGTCAGTTTCTGCAGGTGACATCCTACCACAGGCACCTTCCACTCTCTACTAAGCCTTCCTCTTGCTCCTGTACAAGGTAGGCTGTAAGTTCTACACTTTTCTCAGTCAAAGATAGAAGGGCATTGAGTGAGACAACTTTGCTTGTGTAGTTTGTTTTTCTTGGTTCTTTTTTTTTAATTTAAATTTTATTTTATCATGGAGCATTGTTGATTTACAATGTTGTATTAGTTTCATGTGTACAGCACTTCTGTGCTGTACAGTAGGTCCTTGTTGGTTATCTATTTTGTATTTAGTACTGTGTACATGTTGATTCCCAGCTCCTAGTTTATTCCTCCCCCCTTCCTCTTTGGTAACCATGAATTTGCTTTCTATGTCTGTGGGTCTGTTTCGGTTTTGTAAATAAGTTCATCTACATCATTTAAAAAATTTTTTTAATTATTTTTAATCCTTTGCTTATTTTCGGCTTTGCTGGATCTTCCTTGCTGCATGTGGGCTTTATACACTTGTGGCAAGTGAGGGTACTCTCTAGTTGCGGTGCATAGGCTTCTCACTTGTGTCTTCTATTGTTGCAGAGCATGGTCTCTGGGGCACATGGGCTTCGGGGTTGCATCTCATGGGCTTAGTTATCCCGCAGCATGTGGGATCTTTCTGGGCCAGAGATTGAACCCATGTGCCCTGCATCGGTAGGTGGATTCTCAACCATTGGACCACCAGCGAAGTTTGTATGCTTTCTTTAGATTACACATATGAGTGATGTATGTATTTGTGACTCATTTCACTTAGTATGATCATCGGTCAGTCCATTCACGTTGCTGCAAATGGCATTATTTTATTCTTTTTTATGGCTGAGTAATATTCCATTATATGTAGGTACCACATCTTCTTTATCCATTCATCTGCCAGTGGACATTTAGGTTGCTTCCATGTCCTGGCTTTTGGAAACAGTGTTGATATAAACATTGGGGTGCATGTATCTTTTCAAATTATGGTTTTTCTCTGAATACATGCCCAGGAGTGGGATTGCTGGACTGTATATTAGTTCTATTTTTAGCTTTTGAAGGAACCTCCATACTGTTCTCCACAGGTGCTGTACAGTTTACATTCCCACCAGCAGGTAGGAGGGTTCCCTTTTCTCCATACCCTCTCCAGCATTTGTTATTTGTAGATTTTGTGATGATGGTCATTCTGACTGGTATAGGGTGGTACTTGCACTGTCTCTGAGAGTTCCCAACAGGAAGGAGCAAGTCAGGTGCCCACAATGGTACTGGTGTTTCCATTTTCTCACACTTGCCTTTTTACCTGGTATTCTTCCCGGTTTGCTGCCCAAATAAATTGCTTCCACTCAAATCTTTGTCTGTGGTTATAACTTTTCAAGAATTACTTAAGACGGTGACCATCTTCCCAACACTGGCACTCAACTGAAAACCTTGATTCTCTCTGGTTTTATAGATGAGCATACTGTTTTCCCCATCAGATCATGAGGACTGTCGGAGCTTTTTAGTACTGTGTACATGTTGATTCCCAGCTCCTAGTTTATTCCTCCCCCCTTCCTCTTTGGTAACCATGAATTTGCTTTCTATGTCTGTGGGTCTGTTTCGGTTTTGTAAATAAGTTCATCTACATCATTTAAAAAATTTTTTTAATTATTTTTAATCCTTTGCTTATTTTCGGCTTTGCTGGATCTTCCTTGCTGCATGTGGGCTTTATACACTTGTGGCAAGTGAGGGTACTCTCTAGTTGCGGTGCATAGGCTTCTCACTTGTGTCTTCTATTGTTGCAGAGCATGGTCTCTGGGGCACATGGGCTTCGGGGTTGCATCTCATGGGCTTAGTTATCCCGCAGCATGTGGGATCTTTCTGGGCCAGAGATTGAACCCATGTGCCCTGCATCGGTAGGTGGATTCTCAACCATTGGACCACCAGCGAAGTTTGTATGCTTTCTTTAGATTACACATATGAGTGATGTATGTATTTGTGACTCATTTCACTTAGTATGATCATCGGTCAGTCCATTCACGTTGCTGCAAATGGCATTATTTTATTCTTTTTTATGGCTGAGTAATATTCCATTATATGGAGGTACCACATCTTCTTTATCCATTCATCTGCCAGTGGACATTTAGGTTGCTTCCATGTCCTGGCTTTTGGAAACAGTGTTGATATAAACATTGGGGTGCATGTATCTTTTCAAATTATGGTTTTTCTCTGAATACATGCCCAGGAGTGGGATTGCTGGACTGTATATTAGTTCTATTTTTAGCTTTTGAAGGAACCTCCATACTGTTCTCCACAGGTGCTGTACAGTTTACATTCCCACCAGCAGGTAGGAGGGTTCCCTTTTCTCCATACCCTCTCCAGCATTTGTTATTTGTAGATTTTGTGATGATGGTCATTCTGACTGGTATAGGGTGGTACTTGCACTGTCTCTGAGAGTTCCCAACAGGAAGGAGCAAGTCAGGTGCCCACAATGGTACTGGTGTTTCCATTTTCTCACACTTGCCTTTTTACCTGGTATTCTTCCCGGTTTGCTGCCCAAATAAATTGCTTCCACTCAAATCTTTGTCTGTGGTTATAACTTTTCAAGAATTACTTAAGACGGTGACCATCTTCCCAACACTGGCACTCAACTGAAAACCTTGATTCTCTCTGGTTTTATAGATGAGCATACTGTTTTCCCCATCAGATCATGAGGACTGTCGGAGCTGGAGACAGGTCTTATAACTGACTCCTGCGAGCCATCCCGAGGTGCCTTGCGCGTTGCTGAACCCACAGACTTGCCTCTAACTGTGCGGGATGTGTGACAGGGGCGACCCTGCAGAATGGACACACGTCGTTACTGGCTCTTGATACATGGATCCTGAAAAGAAAACTGTAACAGGAAACATGATTCCTTAGGGACTGCTTCTAAAAAGCAGGTTGATGATTTCAAGGAGAAAGAATAGTCCTGGAAGGTCTTACCTTGCTCCACGGGAGCAGGGAGGAGGGATGGAGGAGGAGGGAATCCTTCAGCATGCATTTCAAGGTAAGTTGCAGTATTTGATGAAGAAAGCACCTGCTCCTCTGGGTACATCAAAAAGAAGACGTTCTTATAATTCTGAAGCAGGAGTGCATAACAAATTGCCTGGGTTTTCAAAGGAAAGGAAATGTGCATTTGTCTTAGTCTTCTGATCGGGCCTGAAAATTACTTAGAAAACTGGGTAATTTTCAGCAAGTTACTGTATAAGATCTATCAGGGAGATACCAACTAATGTGACCTCTTCAGTAGGGCAACTTCAGGAAGGAAGGAAGCTGTTCTAAGTTGACTTGTTCTACTGGTAAGAAGAAAACAAGGCAGTGTTTAGAAGAGGCTGTTAGCTCTACCTGGTCCATCTGAGGATGTTATGGTGCGTGTAGGCCACCTAGCTTACACGACAATATCAGCATATTGGAGAAAGCTGTATCAGTATGCTGCCTAACTGCAGTTGCCAATCGTTTCTCCATCATGTTGCAGAATGCTCCTGACCAGTTAAATTAATTTTGTAATTAATTTTGTAAGCAATCGCTAAATCTCCACAACCTACCTGTAAGAAAGAGATTGAAATATTCTCACATGACTTTCCCCCCATTTTTCACAAAACCTATTTACATACTATAAAAATTACCCCTTATGCATGTATAGTTCAGTGATTTTTGGTAAATATGTCATCCTTATAGTACAACTTTGGGACATTGCCATCCCTGCAAAATACTCTGCTGAGCTCATTTGCAGACCACTGGACCACTCCCAGTTCCAGGCACCCACTAAACTGCTTCCTGTCGTATAAGTTTGTGATTTTCTGAACATTTGATAAAAATGGAATTACATACAATGTGTAATTTTTGCTGGCTTCTTTTACTTAACATGTTTACAAAAATATTGGAATATATAGTTGATTTACAACAATGTGTTAGTTTCAAGTGTACAGCATAGTGATGTAGTTAAACATATATGTATAGTCATTATTTTTTAGAGGATTTTCCCAATAGATTTTAACAGAATGTTGAGTAGAGTACTATACAATAGGCCCTTATTGATTACCTGTATACATCAGTTCCAAGTTTCTATGTTATCCCTCCCTGTCATGTTTCTCCTTTGCTAACCATAAATTTGTTGTTGAAATCTGTGAGTCTCTTTTTGCTTTGCAAGTAAGTTTCTTTAAATCATTTAAAAATTAGATTCCACGTGTAAGTGACGTCCCGTGGTGTCTTTCTTTTTCTGACTTACTTCACTTGGTATGATCACCTCTGAGTCCAGCTGTGTTGCTGCAGATGGCATTATTTCATTCTCTTTTTATGGCTGGGTCAGATTCTACTGTACATTCACTACATCTTTATCCATCCCTGTGACAATGAACATTTAGGTTGCCTCCAGGACTTGTCTATTGTAAATAGTGTTGCAGTGAACATTAAGATATCTTTTCGAAGTATGATTTTCCCTGAATATATGCCCAGGAGTCAGATTACTGAATTTCCAGTAGTCATGTATGGATGTGAGAGTTGGACCATAAAGAAAGCTGAATGCCAAAGAATTGATGCTTTTGAAGGTAGTGTTGGAGAAGACTCTTGAGAGTCCCTTGGACTGCAAGGAGATCCAACCAGTCAATCCTAAAGGAAATCAGTCCTGAATATTCGTTGGAAGGACTCATGCTGAAGCTGAAGCTGCAATACTTTGGCCACCTGATGTGAAGAGCTGACTGCTTAGAAAAAACCCTGATGCTGGGAAAGGTTGAAGGCAGGAAGAGAAGGGGGATGACAGAGGATAAGATGGTTCGATGGCATCACTGACTTGATGAACATGAATTTGAGCAAGCTCCGGGAGCTGGTGATGAACAGGGAAGCTTGGCATGCGCAATCCATGGGGTTGCACAGAGTTGAACATGACTGAGTGACTGAACTGAACTGATGGTAGTTCTATTTTTAGTTTTCTTGAGGATCTTCCATGTTTTCTCTGTACAGGTTGTACCAATTTATATTCCCTCACCAGATCTTTTCTGGTGTTAGTCTCATAGGATGAACTGGGAATTATTTCCTCGTCCTTTAGTTTCTGAAATGGCATCAAATATTGATATTATTTCTTTATTACACAATTGATAGAATTCACCAGTAAAGATTTCTGTCCCTGGGCTTTTCTTTATGGGAATAGTTTTAATTATTAACTCAGTTTTTAGCATAAGTTTATTAAGATTGTCTATGGTTAGTTTAGAGAAGGTTTGTCAATCTTTATGATCTTTTCAAAGAAAAAAATTTTGATTTAATTGATTTTCTTTCTTGTTTTGTCCTCTGCTTCATTGATTTACACTAAAATAATTACCATTTCCTCTTTTTAACTTGCATTAGTTTAGTTCACTCTTCTATTTCTAGTTTAAGGTAGATTATTAAGTTACTAAACTGAGATATTGTCCCTTGATAAGTACTTTAAGACATAGATTTCCCTAAGTGCACTACAGTGATTCCCATAAATTCTGATATATTGTGTTCTGTTTTCATTCAGCTTACGGTATTTTTAAAAATTTTCTTTGACTCACAGATTGTTTGTAAGTGTTTTGTTTAATTTTCCAATGTTATGGGTTTTCCAAGATTTCTTTCCGTTATGGACTTTGAAGTTTATTATGATGAGAGAGCACCCTAATACAATTTCAGTCCTTGGAGATGTGAGACAGGTTTCATGGCATACATGTGGTATCACTTGGAGAACATTTCGTGTGTGCTTGTTCAAGGGGTTTGCTCTTTTTGTTACTGGTTTTCATACCAGTTTCATGCCTGACAATAAAAAAGTACATTCCTCAAATGGGTAATCAACCGATAAAGGGGGTATTTACAAAGATGTGGACAAGGGAGATTAATAGAAGCCAAGGGAACCTGGTACACAGCTAGAACTAGCAACAGTTGAGATGTTCAGAGTCTTGCACTTGAAGGGCTAAGGAGTGGGAGCAGTTTCTGGACCCGGAGAGAAAGCTATGCTGTGGGAGAGGGCCGCCTCCAGGAGCTTTGACGTCTGATGGAAAAAGTCAGCTAAGTCCCAGCAACCCTGCAAAGTAAGTGCTGAAGAGTAAACACTCGACCTCCCTCTTCCCCTTCCTTCCTAGGTTTCTGTCACTGACTCTCCTTGGTCAGACTTAATGGGAAGCCAGAGGGCAAGGGATTCCTTAAATCCTGTCATGACGGCTGTCTCTCATTTAGCACAAGATCAGGTGGAGAACAATAAAGAGCAAATTCAAGAGGAAAATAGAAACTCTCTAGCTGTTGCCCCTAACATATACCGCTATTCTTTGAGTTAAAAAAAAAAAGCATTTCTTATGTTGGGGCATAAAAATTTCCATCAGACACATATTATCATAGGATAATGTTAATTCAGCTGTACCTCCACCCAGAATCTAAAATGTTAGTCATGACCTTCAGATAAAGTAGCAGGGAAAATGCTTACTACACACAGTCACCACGTCTTCTGGATCTAGTCATGAGATCTAATTTGATAATCGTTTCCGTCTTCTGTATCCCATTCCTGTTCTCCTAATCTTCTGCCAGTCCTTGCTTAGTCTGTTCTTCCCTAGAGGGCCATCTGAGCCCTTGGTGGTACTGTTTGTACTTGGTTGCTGAGGTTTCCTAGGGAGGAGTATCATTAGTCAAGGGAATACTAATGCCACCCCAGGGAGTCACCTGGGACTTCCCCAGTGGCACTAGTGGTAAAGAACATGTCTGCTAATGCAGGAGACCTAAGAGATGTGTGTTCGATCCCTAGGTCAGGTAGATCCCCTGGACAAGGGAATGGCTACCCACTGTAGAATTCTTGCCTTGAGTATCCCGTGGATGGAGGAGCCTGGTGGGCTTCAGTCCGCAAAGAGTCGGACACAACTGAAGTGACTTCGCAGGCACTGAGGACAGCACCTGGGCTCTAAACCTAGTCCTCTTTGCTTCTGTCATGCAGCAGCACCCCAGTTTCATCAAGGAATTGGAACCAACCACCGCAGGGACTGACCTCTTCCCCTGTTGGCTCAGGGCTACGTGACTTTTCAGCACTGGGCTTATTGATAAACAAAGAAAATGAGTGGTGAGCTTTGGTGAGATGCCTCCTGGAAGCCATAAGATACTCCTGAGAGGAAGTTCTGCAGGAACGTGTGATGTTGAGTTATGTAGGTGGGAGAAAGACCCAATGAAATGAATTTTCTTATTAATATTACTGTGACTACACCTGTACCAGCAGTATGGTGAGAACTTGGCAATCTCTGAGTAATGTCATGATCATATGAAATCATTCTCTCACATCTTCTAACTTGTAAACTAAGGGGGAATTATATAGGAGTGGCAAGAATTTATAACTGTGCTCTCAGAAATTAATTAATTATGGAATAAATGATGCTACCAAGTCAGGCATTTAATCTGGGGGGCACTGCCAGTTTATGATACTAAAGACTCACCTATGACAGGTGAAAAGGAAGCTCTGGTTGGCTGTTTACCCTCAACTTGACTCATGCCATGTGACCTTAGGCCTAAAATCTAGGTCCACCATCATCACAATGTCACCTGAGGGCATGACGTTTTAGGAGGCACAGACTATGCCACTACTTGGGCTCAGCTCTTCCCACTTTATCTTTGGTGGGATGGCTTGTTGGTTGCTTGTTCTGAGAGTGACAGCGGGCGTTAAATTAGCTTCAGGCATATCTTTCTTATTGTTGTTTTTAAAGAGAGGTTAAAGTTCTGGTTTTGGTTACTGCGTATCCTGAGTCTGATGGGATAAAATTTGAACACTGATACAACATCTCACTTACTAATTGCCCAGTCTTCTTCATGAAGCAAGAATGATGCTAATGACAGCTGAATTCTCTGATTTTCTCCACCTTTGCTTTTGACTTGACAGATTTTTCTGTGGCTGAATACTCACTGTTTGCTATTTAGTAGGTGGACTGGACTGTGGTCGCAGTGATCACCACCCGTTTAAATGACAGTTACTCAGATGTAGCTGGGGCTTCTCAGGTGGCCCAAGTGGTGAAGAATCTACTGCCAATGCAGGAAATGCAGGAGATGCTGGTTTGATTCCTGGGTCAGTAAGATCCCCTGGAATAAAATGGCAGTGTGGTCTCCAGCTTTCTTGCCTAGAAAATTCCATGGGTAGAGGAGCCTGGTGAGCCACAGTCCATTGGGTTGCAATGAGTCAGGCAAGACTGAGGGACTGAGCACACCCAGGTAGCTGAGGCGGTTGTGAATAATGTTAGCAAAGCCACATGCCTCCCTAGAATAGTTTTGTGTTTCTTAGAACAAGACTTAGATTTCTTATTTTCTCTTTGATCCGTTTATTACTGGTCATATAGCCACTCTTACACTGTCTTCTGTGTTCATTCTGAAGAGTTTTATCACCTTAATGGGATTGAAAATAATTGAAGATAAGTGTTGCTGAACTAATATGTAATTTCCTTCTTATGAATCATTCATATCTATACCTATTTTTGTAATACTTACTGGTGCTATACAAAATATTATATGTGGTATGTGTAAATGTCTTTCTCATATTTTACTTCTACATAGCATTAGAATTTATTTGGCAAAAATAAAAAGTCCCATCCTAAAACAAACAAATCTATTTATTCTCATATAAAGATTTTCACTCTCAAAAAGGTTAGTCATTTCAACAACAGCATATCCATTTTTCATGCTTCTTTCATAATTTTATCATTTTGAGTTATTATTAAATGTGTTAACACCAAATTTATTTTCTTCCCACCTACTTTTTTCTCAATGAATTTTTGAAAGGTTATTACTGCTGTTTCTGATGGAGACATTCCTTTTATTGTTAAATTCCTTGGAAATACTATGTTAGATATACAAGGTAGCATGGCCCATGGGACTGTCCTAAATTCATTTAATTGTAGGAAGACCCCCAAGACTGGAAACTCCTTTCTCTCTATGATTTTTTGCTATTCTTAGGGTATAATGGGGATCACAGGACACTTAGCTTAAGAAGTTGTGAGTTGGATCCAGCATATGCCCTTAACTAGCTTTGTTTCCTGAGATCCCAGTATTGCCGTGGACCTCACACTGAATCTATAGGACAAAAGCCATGATGAGCAGTAGCAGAGGAAAGAAAATAAGAAGGGCATTGGCAACAGAGAGAGCATCTGCTTCCGGTGCCCCCGTGCTGAGTTTCCCAGGCTACAGGTTTTACACATTCTCTGTTCCAGACCCTGGTGTGGTCAATTCCAAGGGAGCCTGTTTGCCGGCTGCTCCAGCTGTCTGGATGCGAGACTAGGAAGAGGAAGAAGAAAGAGAAGGCTCATGGTCCCCTTAGCACCTGCATCCCCATTTGAACCACTTAGAAAACATAACCCTGAATGCTTCAGAAAGGCTGATCCTCCTCTTTGGGGGCTGTTATTTGCTGCCTTGATTCCGACCCTTGAGATGAATATATGGGGTAAGATGAACTGGTGTAATGGTAGTGGAAAGTTTTGGTTTCTGTCTGGAAGCCAGATTCCACTTTGCAGAGTTGTGACACCTGGTTAATATTAGTTTTATCATTAGAACACTAACATTTATATTCTTATTACCAGAAAGCAGTTTCTTTATTTGAAATGGAGCAACCGATTTAAAATAGTGGTAAAATGTTCTTCCTGGAAGGGAAACCAAGACCTTATTTAATTCATCTATGCATCTCCTTTTATATGTACCAGCTAATAAAGGCCTAGAACACTCAAGTGGCTTGTTCAGAGTCACAGAGCTGCTTATGATCCTGACATTTGTATGTCAAATGAGGGTTATAACATTTTTTATGACAATACTTAGCAAACTCGACATTCAAGCACTAAATATCTAGAACAATGTGTAAGAGTGCTTGCTCATAATGCATGTTAACTGAAAAACTACATAAGAGAAAATAATGTGGTTAAAGTTTTATTGGTTTGGGGGGATTTTGATATCTTCTGTGAGTTTTTGTTTTCCCACAGACAACTGGTGGTGTTTGTTCAGTGGCTGGTGAGCTCTGGAAGTCCAGCTAAACTTTATGCAGCATTTAGTAGCTTGTGTTTCTGGGACCACTTCACTGAGCTGGGAGTACAGACATGTAGAAAGGACACCATTGGTGAAAATGCATGAGTGGGAAAGAGAGTAATAAGTGAGCTGTGCTTTCTAGGTGGTGTGAGTGAAGGTGATGGCAAAGGATTGAAGAAGCCTGAAAGTGAGTCTACTGGCAGCCTGTTAAATTGTGTTTTCTTGTGATATCTTATTATGTATTTTTTAATCAAAGTTATATTCAGGTATGACCTAAATCAAATCCCTTATGATTATACAGTGGAAGTGAGAAATAGATTTAAGGGCCTAGATCTGATAGATAGAGTGCCTGATGAACTATGGAATGAGGTTCGTGACATTATATAGGAGACAGGGATCAGGACCATCCCCATGGAAAAGAAATGCAAAAAAGCAAAATGGCTGTCTGGGGAGGCCTTACAAATAGCTGTGAAAAGAAGAGAGGTGAAAAGCAAAGGAGAAAAGGAAAGATATAAGCACCTGAATGCAGAGTTTCAAAGAATAGCAAGAAGAGATAAGAAAGCCTTCTTCAGCGATCAATGCAAAGAAATAGAGGAAAAGAACAGAATGGGAAAGACTAGAGATCTCTTCAAGAAAATTAGAGATACCAAGGGAACATTTCATGCAAAGATGGGCTTGATTAAAAAGAACAGAAATAGTCTGGACCTAACAGAAGCAGAAGATATTAAGAAGAGGTGCAAGAATACACGGAAGAACTGTACAAAAAAGATCTTCACGACCCAGATAATCATGATGATGTGATCACTAATCTAGAGCCAGACATCTTGGAATGTGAAGTCAAGTGGGCCTTAGAAAGCATCACTACGAACAAAGCTAGTGGAGGTGATGGAATTCCAGTTGAGCTGTTTCAAATCCTGAAAGATGATGCTGTGAAAGTGCTGCACTCAATCTGCCAGCAAATTTGGAAAACTCAGCAGTGGCCACAGGACTGGAAAAGGTCAGTTTTCATTCCAATTCCAAAGAAAGGCAATGCCAAAGAATGCTCCAACTACCACACAATTGCACTCGTCTCACATGCTAGCCTTGACTAGACGGACCTTAGTCGGCAAAGTAATGTCTCTGCTTTTGAATATACTACCTAGTTGGTCACAACTTTTCTTCCAAGGAGTAAACGTCTTCTAATTTCATGGCTGCAGTCACCATCTGCAGTGATTTTGGAGCCCAAAAAAATAAAGTCTGACACTATTTCCACTGTTTCCCCATCTATTTCCCATGAAGTGATGGGATCGGATGCCATGATCTTTGTTTTCTGAATGTTGAGCTTTAAGCCAACTTTTTCACGCTCCTCTTTCACTTTCATCAAGAGGCTTTTTAGTTCCTCTTCACTTTCTGCCATAAGGGTGGTGTCATCTACATATCTGAGGTTATTGATATTTCCCCCAGCAATCTTGATTCCAGCTTGTGTTTCTTCCAGTCCAGCGTTTCTCATGATGTACTTTGCATATAAGTTAAATAAGCAGAGTGACAATATACAGCCTTGACGTACTCCTTTTCCTATTTGGAGCCAGTCTGTTGTTCCATGTCCAGTTCTAACTGTTGCTTCCTGACCTGCATACAGATTTCTCAAGGGGTAAGTTAGGTGGTCTGGTATTCCCATCTCTTTCAGAATTTTCCACAGTTTATTGTGATCCACACAGTCATACATGACCGGAAAAACCATCACTTTGACTACACAGAACTTTGTTGACAAAGTAATGTCTCTGCTTTCTAATATGCTGTCTAGGTTGGTCATAGCTTTTCTTCCAAGGAGCAAGTGTCTTTTAATTTCATGGCTGCAGTCATCACCTGCAGATTTTGGAGCCCAGGAAAACAAAGTCAGCCACTGTTTCCATTGTTTCCCCAATTATTTGCCATGAGGTGACGGAACTGGATGCCATTATCTTAAGTTTCTTAATGTTGAGTTTTAAGACAACTTTTACACTCTCCTCTTTCACTTTCATCAAGAGGCTCTTCTTTTTCACTTTCTGAAATATTGGTGGTGTCATCTGTGTATCTGAGGTTATTAATATTTCTCCTGGCAATTTTGATTCCAGCTTGTGTTTCACCCAGGTCAGTGTTTTTCATGATATACTCTGCATTAAATTAAATAAGCAGGGTGGCAATATACAGCTTAGATGTACTCCTTTTCCAATTTGGAATTAGTTCATTGTTCCATGTGCAGTTCTAACTATTGCTTTTTGACCCTCATACAGATTTCTTAGGAGGCAGGTAAGGTGGTCTGGTATTCCCATCTCTTGAAGATTTTTCCGAAGTTTGTTGTGATCCACACAGTCAAAGGCTTTGGCGTACTCAACAAAGCAGAAGTAAATGTTTTTCTGGAACTCTCTTGCTTTTTTGATGATCCAGCGATGTTGGCAATTTGATCTCTGGTTCCTCTGCCTTTTCTAAAACCAGCTTGAACATCTGAAAGTTCTCAGTTCACACACTGTTGAAGCCTTACCTAGAGAGCTTTTTCATTACTTTGCTATTGTGTGAGATGAGTGTGTTTGTGTGGTAGTTTGAACATTCTTTGGCATTGCCTTTCTTTGGGATTGGAATGAAAACTGACCTTTTACAGTCCTGTGGAAACTGCTGAGTTTTCCAAAGTTGCTGGCATATTGAGTGCAGCACTTTCACAACATCATCTTTTAGGATTTGAAATAGCTCAACTTACTTATTTGAAATAGCTCCATTATCTCCACTAGCTTTGTTCATAGTGATGCTTCCTAAGGCCCACTTGACTTCGCATTCCAGGATATCTGGCTCTAGGTGAGTGATCACACCATCGTGGTTATCTGGGTCATGAAGATCTTTTTTGTATAGTTCTTCTTCTGTGTATTCTTGCCACCTCTTAATATCTTCTGCTTCTGTTAGGTCCATATCGTTTCTGTCCTTTTAAGCCCAACTTTACATGAAATGTTCCCTTGGTATCTCTAATTTTCTTGAAGAGATCTCTTGTCTTTCCCATTCTATTGCTTTGCTTTATTTCTTTGCACTGATCACTGAGGAAGGCTTTCTTATCTCTCCTTGCTATTCTCTGGAACTTTGCATTCAAATGGGTATATCTTTCCTTTTCTCCTTTGGCTTTAGCTTCTCTTCTTTCTCAGTTATTTTTAAGGCCTCCTCATGCAAACATTTTGCCTTTTTGCATTTCTTTTTCTTTTGGGAAATTCACAATAGGTCTCGCTGAACTATACTTGAGGTGTCAAACTGGGACACCTTCCTCTGGAAGCTCCTGAGGAAAACTCCTGCCATGTCTTTTCCAGCTTCTAGAGGCTGTCTGCCTTTTTTTTTTTTTTTTTTTGTTACACCACTTCTGCTTCCATCACCACATTGACAAGCAATCCCCTGCAGGATTAAGTTCTGCCCACTGTGATAGCTGACTTGATACTGTAATCCTTATTCACAGCTTTCCATTCTAGTGTTCCTTACATTTTTCTCTCATATTAACTCCTTGCACTGGTCAGTTCTTACTTCTGGATACTTACTTCTGGATAAACCCAAACAAAGACCAAAATCTATATTTGCAGAGCATTACAAATGTCTTTATAGTGATCTGGGGGAAAATGTAGAATGATTAAATAGTTTCTTCAATTCTTGATAGCTGGAAGCTGTGAAGCTTACTTCAAGCATTTACTCTATTATCATATCATTCTGGTTATTATTAACACAATTGTAATTGCAGCAGTGACTTCAGTAGTAATAATAACAATGATATTATTTGTAATTACAACTGCTATTAATATAATATCAATTAATATAAAATAACAAACATAATAATTACAATAATTTTTTTTTTAATCTAACACCTTAAAATGGAATAGGTCTTCAGAATCTACAAGGTCCTTTCATATATACCATCTCATTTGGGATTTTGCAAGAAGTGTGCTGATACCACCAGATGCCTTTTTCAGGGAAGGAAACAGCACATATTCTGATGGTTTAAATTATGTGGCTTCAAAGACACAGAGGCATGAAAGAGGACTTTGTCTTTTTCTGTTTTGTATTATCTTAAGAAACCTAGCCAAAATGCAGAATATGCAGTTGCTTGTGGCAAATAATTAGGCTGAAAACACACAAAACCAATAGAGCAGTGTAATGGAAGGCCCTGGGCATGCAATTAGTCCACACTGCAGAGTACTTGGGACACAGAAAACTTCCCCAAACCTCTGCCTCAGAATCTCTTGAATATTTGATATCTCTCCATGAGCCAACTACTAATTTGGGGGATTAAAATTAATAAGGAAAATCAAGTTCTACTCTAATCACATTGGTCTAGTTTATTCTCAATGTAAGAAATTTCATTTTTTTAAAAGTGGAATATTTGTGTTTCAGTTTGTTAAAACAGTTTGTCTTGGAGCTTCCATGGACCTCAGTTTAAATCCAGAATTAGAGCACACGATTCCTGAGATACTTCTCTTATTCTAACATTGTAAAGTAGAGACATGTTTAGTATATTCGATTTGGCTCCTTATTTGTAGCCCCATGGAATGACTAATTTCAATGGAAATCACATCTTCCAGGGGCCCTGAGATGCTATTTCTTAAACTTTATTGTATGTACACTGGCATCAGTTGGGCATCTATTAAGATGCAGATTCTTACCAGTAAGACTCTGATGGGCACTCAATTCTGCCCTGATGATAACAATTGTTGCAGATCAAGGGTGATGCTTTGCATAGCAAGATTCTGGAATGCTGGCAAACATATGTTCATCCAGAGCCGTCATGTGGCCTTCTTAATTTTGCTCCTAGTCTGTGTTCTAAATTCAGAGAAAGGCTTCAGTTTATCCTAAGCAGGGAACTAAGAGAGGGGTATGGGGGGAAGTGTAGTAGTTGGAGGATAGAAAGAGTGCCTTCAGAGCAATCACCCTGGGCAGAATGGAACCTTTTTATATTTGCTCATCTTGAGTCATGACCAAGGCAGAAAACACCTGGGAAATGTCTGGAGCCCCCTGACATCAGAAGCCACCAAACCCAGCACAGGGTGACCCAGAATCCCTCCAACAATGTGATTGTTGGATCCATGTCCTGTTCCTCCAGGACCTAGACATGCTGTCAGCCTAAGAACTGCATCCACTATGGTATACCTATTCACTGCTTGTTGACTTACATGCTTATCAAGCATGCCTACTAGTATCTGTGCCATGTTTGCATTGATGCAGTTCACAGTTAAATCTCAATGTCTGGGTGAGAGTGTGTGCAAATTCACTGCCCTCCTCCACAAAGGCTGACATGCCACTAAGTGTGAAACTAAATGTTAATTCACTATGTAAAAAGCTAACTGCTTCCTCATAACCACCTTTCATGTATGCCAAAGTAGTGACATTTTAGCAATGAAGAAGTAACAATATGCTATCACTGATATTATTCAGTAAATAAGAATATGTGATTGACCTCTACAAAACTATTATCATTTCAAATGGTAAAAACTGTGCCCAGTGTATATCATTTTTCCCCCAAATTATCCTCTCTGTAAAAAAGATTTTTCACTACTGTACTAGCAAATCCTTATTTCCATGGTGCCATAAAGATACTTAGTAGGAAAGCTACATTTTTTTATGACCATTAAGATGTTTTAATCATAGGTAATTTTTTTCTCAAGGTGGCTATCAGTGATACATACTCCAAAGCAAAACTAAATGAACCTTTGATCCAGGAAAGTCTGGTTACAATATTAAATAAAAGAGCCTAAAAACAGCTCCATGTCTTCTTGTGTCTAACTAGAACTTGCTCTCTGAAACACTAAGATTGCCTCCTTTATGAATGTTACTCTTGGTCTTCAGATCTCTGAGCTTCTCTGGATTCCCAAAACCTGATTCCCTTCAACTTCAAATATCTAGATATCTTCTCTCTCCTTTAGTTGTGCTCTCTCTACACTGATTCCTCACTTAGTCAACAAATCAGATTTACATTCAGTCAATGGTAAGAAAAACAATCATTTTAAAACTGAACAATAAAGTGCTGGAGAGGGTGTGGAGGAAGGGAACCTTCTTGCACTGCTGGTGGGAATGTAAATTGATACAACCACTATGGAAGACAGCATGGAGATTCCTTAAAAAACTGGGAATAAAACCACCATATGACCCAGCAATACCACTTCTAAATATATACCCTGAGGAAAACAAAACTGAAAAAGACACATATACCTTAATGTTCACTGCAGCGCTATTTACAATAACTAGGACAAGGAAACAACCTAGATATTTACCAACAGATGAATGATTAAATAGTCAGTGGTACATATATACAGTGGAATACCACTCAGCTCTAAAAAGGAACACATTTGAGTCAGTTCTAATGAGGTGGATGAACCTAGAGCCTATTGTACAGTGAAGTAAGTCAGAAAGTAAAAAAAATATCATACATTAATGCATATATATGGAACCTAGAAAGATGATACCAATGAACATATCACAGGGTAGCAGTGGAGACATAGACATAGAGAACAGACTTATGGATAAGGGTTGGAGAGAGGAAGAAGATGGTGAGATGAGTGGAGAGAGTAGTGTGGAAGCATATACACTAATATATGTAAAATAGTATCAATGGAAATTTGCTGTATGACTCAGGGAACTCAAACCAGGGCTCTATAACAACCTAGAGGGATAAGAAAGAGTGGGAAGTGGAAGGGAGGTTCAGGAGGAAGGGGACAATATATACACCTATGGCTAATTCATGTTGATGTATGGCAGAAATCAAACTGATACTGTAAAGCAATCATTAATAAAATATAAATAAATACAATTATTTAAAAAAAGCAGAACAATAAGCATGGTAAGGATATATTTATTCATCCATTCATCCTAATGTTCATTCAAATTATACTACACTGATTATTAAAACATTGATCAGTTCAGTGTGGAATAAAAATATGCAAAAGAGTTGTTCCATGTCATCTATACATATCACCTATCAGACAGTCAAAGGAAATACTGTTAAAGTGCAGTGGTGCAATATTTGGGAGCTTCCTTGTTTTGAATATTTAATTTTACCTATTGTGATGCAAACATATAAATTATTAACATGAAAAGAAAATGATAAGAAGGACTTAGCAATGGCAACTTTCCCAGATAATAGTAATAGCTATATCAGTAACACTAGTCAAGTCTTACGGTAGTCATTTTTCATTGTAATGACTTTTCATACGTCAGTCCTCATTCATTATGTGTTTATTTTATAACATGACCTTTGGAAAACAAGTCTTTTTCTAAAGTCTATCCCACTTTTCTTACTTGATAAACTCTTCCTGAGATATTGTAGCAGTAGGTGACATTTATTGAGTTCTTTCAAGTGCCAGTCATTGTTCTATGAACTCATTCATTAATGTATCACAGATATCATCTCAACTATCCCTTACATGTAAATGATAACCAACTCAGACCTCAGTTCTACAACCACACTTAACCTTTTCTCTCCTCATTGGACATCTCTACAAGATATTCCACAGGCCTCTCAATCATATGGCACTTAAAAGAGATTTATCACCTCTGAAAAATTTTCCCTCTTCCTTTAGTACTATCTTGGGGAAGGATTTTGCCATTATTTACCTTACTGATGACTCAGTTAGGCTTCTTCCTCCCCTAATAAGTTTGCATCCAATTATCAATCAGCAATTTCTATAGATTATAGTTATTAAAAGGCCCCTGAATTTGCCAACAAAGGTCTGTCTAGTCAAAACTATGGTTTTTCCAGTAGTCATGTATAGATGTGAGAGTTGGACTGTAAAGAAAGCTGAGCACCAAAGAATTGATGCTTTTTTTAATTTTATTTTATTTTTACTTTATTTTACTTTACAATACCGTATTGGTTTTGCCATACATTGACATGAATCCACCACGGGTGTATACGAGATCCCAATCCTGAATCCTCCTCCCACCTCCCACCCCATATCCTCTCTCTGGATCATCCCCGTGCACCAGCCCCAAGCATCCTGTATCCTGTATCGAACATAGGCTGGTGCTTC
>SJYT01068665.1:53453-71027 GCA_006410635.1 Cephalophus harveyi | reverse complement strand
TGTGGTGTTGGAGAAGACTCTTGAGAGTCCCTTGGACTGCAAGGAGATCCAACCAGTCCATTGTGAAGGAGATCAACCCTGGGATTTCTTTGGAAGGAATGATGCTAAAGCTGAAACTCCGGTCCTTTGGCCACCTCATGAGAAGAGTTGACTCATTGGAAAAGACTCTGATGCTGGGAGGGATTGGGGGCAGGAGGAGAAGGGGATGACTGAGGATGAGATGGCTGGATGGCATCATGGACTCGATGGACGTGAGTCTGAGTGAACTCCGGGAGATGGTGATGAACAGGGAGGCCTGGCGTACTGCGATTCATGGGGTCACAAACAGTCGAACATGATTGAGCGACTGAACTGAACTGAACTGAACTAGCTTGGTCATAGCTTTTCTTCCAAGGAGCAAGCATCTTTTGATTTCATGACTGCAGTCACCATCTGCAATGATTTTGGAGCCCCCCCAAAATAAAGTCAGTCACTGTTTCCATTGTTTCACCAATTATTTGCCATAAAATGATGGGACCAGATGCCATTATCTTAGGTTTCTTAATGTTGAGTTTTAAGCCAACTTTTTCACTATCTTCTTTGACTTTCATCAAGAGGCTCTTTAGTTCCTCTTCACTTTCTGCCATAAGGGTGGTGTCATCTGCGTATCTGAAGTTATTGATATTTCTCCCAGCAGTCTTGATTCCACCTTGTGCTTCATCCAGCCCAGCATTTCTCATGATGTATATAAGTTAAATAAGCAGGATGACAATATATAGCCTTGACGTACACTTTTCCCTATTTGGAACCAGTCTGTTGTTCCATGTTCAGTTCTAACTATTGCTTCCTGACCTGCATAGAGATTTCTCAAGAGGTAGATCAGGTGCTCTGGTATTTCTATCTCTTGAAGAATTTAAATGGCAACCCACTCCAGTATTCCTGCCTGGAAAATTCCATTGACAGTGGAGCCTGATGGACTACAGTCCATGGGGTCTCAAAGAGTTGGATATGATTGAAGCAACTTAGCACACAGTCAAAGGCTTTGGCATAGTCAATAAAGCAGAAGTAGATTTTTTTTCTGGAACTATCTTGCTTTTCAATGATCCAATAGAAGTTGGCAATTTGATCTCTGGTTCCTCTGCCCTTCCTAAATTCATCTTAAACATCTGGAAGTTCACAGTTCACATATTGTTGAAGCCTGGCTTGGAGAATTTTGACCATTACTTTACTAGTGTGTGTGATGAGTGCAATTGTGTGGTAGTTTGAGCATTCTTTGACATTACCTTTCTTAGGAATTGCAAGGAAAACTGACCTTTTCCAGTCCCATGGGCACTGTTGAGTTTTCCAAATTTGCTGGTATATTGAGTGCAGCAATTTCATAGCATCATCTTTTAGGATTTGAAATAGCTCAACTGGAATTCCATCACCTCCACCAGCTTTGTTCATAGTGATGCTTCCTAAGGCCCACTTGACTTCACATTAAGGATGTGTGGCTCTAGGTGAGTGATCATGCTATCATAATTATCTGGGTCATGAAAGTCTTTTTTGTATAGTTCTTCTGTGTATTCTTTCCATGGCTTCTTAATATCTTCTGCTTCTGTTAGGTCCAGACCATTTCTGTCCTTTACTGTGCCCATCTTTTCATGAAATGTTCTCTTGGTATCTCCAATTTTCTTGAAGAGATCTCTATTCTTTCCTATTCTATTGGTTTCCTATGTAGATCTCTAGTCTTCCCCATTCCTTTGTTTCCTATGTATATCTCCAGTCTTTACCATTCTATTGTTTTCCTATGTATGTATAAACTATGTAGGTCTTTAAGGTTTGTATTCCCAAAGAATGATGCTCACTTCCTTCTGTAAAAGCCACTGGGATACTGGGTGTGGATGACCCAGGGGAGTAGCATGGAACTTATGGTTGTAATTCCATATGTTGGAAGTTGGGTGAAGAAGGAACAAGAAAAAGAATTTGACTCAATCTGGTTTGCCCATTTAAAAGTGAAAGAATTACAATTTCATTGTGAAAAAATTTCCTATGTGTGCGAAAATGGTTTAACAAAGTGAGCATAATTGTATTCATTGTTCCTAGGGGAATTTTATATTATCTTTAGTGTTCCTTAACTAGTGTATTTCTTTTAAGTTTTACCTTTCTTGGTTATGTCTGTAAAAATGATTTCTGTTTTTTTTTAAATACAAGGTTTAATTTTAATGAAGTAAATCTACACTGAAAACCTTTGTGCCATGTTTTCACCTGATTTGAATTCAATGTGATTTCAATTGATTTGTGACTTTCATTACTTCCACTACCACAATCACTTGAGAAATAACAGTTTTAAATGTTGTGATTCTATTAAGATATGTATTAATAGTGTTTCATAGTGTACATGGGCCTTCCAGATAGTGCAGCAATAATGAATCCATCTGTCAATGCAAGGAAATGCAGAAGATGTGGGTTTGATCCCTGGGTTGGAAAGATCCCATGGAGGAGGATGTGACAACCCACTCCAGTATTCTTGCCTGGAGAATCCCATGGACAGAGGAGCCTGGGGGTCTACAGTTTACATGGTGGTAAACAGTCAGACTTGACTGAATGACTGAGCAAACACAGTACACATAATTTCAAAGCTGTTCTTATAAATTACTTCATCCTCACTTGAGTTCATTGAGGTGGATAAGGTTTATTATTTTCATTTTATAGAAAATATACTAAAGTTATATAAAGATTAAGTAGCTTGGATAACGAAGAAGGCAATGGCACCCCACTCCAGTACTCTTGCCTGGAAAATCCCATGGACGAAGGAGCCTGGTGGGTGGAAGTCCTTGGGGTCGCTAAGAGTCGGACACGACTGAGCAACTTCACTTTCACTTTTCACTTTCATGCATTGGAGAAGGAAATGGCAACCCACTCCAGTGTTCTTGCCTGGAGAATCCCAGGGACGGGGGAGCCTGGTGGGCTGCCATCTCTGGGGTCGCACAGAGTTGGACATGACTGAAGAGACTTAGCAGCAGCAGCTTGGATAAATTTTTCAGGGTCAGAGTGAAGCTTTGATGTTGGGAAAGATTGAAGGTAGAAGGAGAAGGGGATGGCAGCTGACAAGATGATTGGATGGCATCACCGACTCAATGCATTTGAGTTTGAGCAAGTTCCAGGAGATGGTGATGGACAGGGAAGCCTGGCATGCTGCAGTCCATGGGGTAGCAAAGAGTCGGACATGACTGAGTGACTGAACAACAACAACAACAGAGTGAAGCTTTAATAATGGGATTAGTGATCATTAGACAATGGCAATGTGATTTTTGTGGAAAGAGTCTGAGAAACTTAGATTCAGAGTCATATTTTGAAAGTTACTGTGTGATCTTCGTCAGGTAATTAAACCCAGTGAATCCAAGTTTTATTAACTATCAAATAGAGATAATAATAATTACCTCACTGAAATATCATGAAATACATGCTATATATAGAAATAGCGTCCTTAAAGCAAATAGTAAAAAAAAAAAATGGTGCTTATTATATGGTCAGTGAACTGCAGTTCATATTACTGTTACCTCCCTTCCTATTGAACATATACTAATGTGTCTTTTCTTCACATTCAAAAAGCATACATGTCAGGTTTCTCATGTCTCTTCCTCCCAGTGCATGCTCAGTCGCCTCAGTCGCGTCCAACTCTTTGAGACCGTATGGACTGTAGCCAGCCAGTCTCCTTTAGCCACAGGATTTTCCAAGCAAAATATGAGGGTGAGTTAACATGCTCTCCTACATGGGATCTCCCTAGCCCAGGGATCAAATCCATGTCTTTTGCATCTTCTTCATTGCAGACAGATTCTTTATCACTGAGCCACTGGGGAAGCCCCTCCTAGTACTGGGGTTTAATCAAATAAACCTAGAGGAAAATCTTAGCTTTGACAATTTCATAGCAGAAGAACAACTTTTCTGAAAACCTTCAGCTACTGCTGCTACTGCTACTGCTAAGTCACTTCAGTCGTGTCCAACTCTGTGCCACCCCATAGACGGCAGCCCACCAGGCTCCCCCATTCCTGGGATTCTCCAGGCAAGAACACCGGAGTGGGTTGCCATTTCCATCTCCAAACCTTCAGCTGAAAAAATCTATAACTAAATGGGTAGGAGTAAACTCTCATTTTTTTTTTTTTAATATCAAAAAGAGAAAAAGAGTAAAAAGAAAATAGAGTAAAAAGCCAATCTTAGTCTTAGATGTGTTAAAAGCCTCAGACATCCTGAACTTGCTTGGTTCCAAAGCTGCTCATAGATGCATCTTGTGGAGGAACAGTGTTCCCAGACCCTGCTAGACAATGACAAACCAATGGCGAAGTTCCATAAACTTAACGGAGAGAGGATCACAGGCCTGTGAGTTTCAGAGTAGCCATCATGAAAAACTGTGGGCTGACAAGAGCGGAACCTCTGCCCACAGCTGTAGTGTTGCTGGGGAAAAATGGAAGGTACTGTCTTTCCTTTTAATAAAAAGTCCTTAGTAGGCATTGTACACAACATTTTTTGAAAAGAGAACTGTTGTCTTCCTCCCTGACTATCTAGAAGAAGGAATTCTACATGCTTCTGAAACATAGGAGAGCTGATAAGGATACTTCATGACAAAACTGTTTATTATTTTTAATTAATCAATTAATGTTGAAAAGCCAACCAGCAGGAGAGAGCTGAAATACATAGAAGTTGAATATCCAGTGAAAGAGAAATCCTCCTTTAACTACAGTGAATCACACCATATACACACAGTAAAAATTTCAAACATTAACAGCCCCAGATACTCAACAAAAACAACAGAAGAAAAATCTAAAAATAGCATTGTTTTGATATTCTGAAGAGTTTTCTCAGGCAGAGCTGGCAACTTTGGACTGAAAAGACCTTCAGTTAACTGTCTCAGATCTTAGCTTATATTCATTTATCTTAGAAAAAGAATTGAAAAAAAGTAAACTTTTACTCTTCTGTAACATCTTATTTCCTTATATACTCCCTGCTCTAGATTCTGCTTTAGATACTGTCATCCTACAAATCATTTGTATGCTAAGTCTCCTTAATATTTTCACTAGTATATTACATCATGTCATTATTTAATTAAAGAATAATAATAAGACACAGACATAATAAATCACTCAGATAAATGAGCAATTCACTTTTAAGTGAAAAGCATCTGAACTCAGCTGTGCAATGGAAAGTAATCTCTTTCAATAACACCACAGGCTTGGGCAATGATAGTTATCTAAAGAAACATTATAAACACATTTGACTTTGAAAGGTTAGAAACACCCAGAATATCTTTCTCATTTGCAGGGGAAAAGAAATACCTAATTATAAACGTAATTTATATGTGCCCGGTTGACTTAAATATGAATGTTCTTTTATATACTTTAGAATGATGAAGCAGGGAACATAGAAACAGAAAATAAAATTACAGAGCAAGAAGTGTTCTGGTGCAAGAAGGTTAGCAGACACCACATATACACTGGCAATTAGGGATTTAGAGTTTTATACACACACACACTCACACTAAACAAACTAAGCCTCGCTGTATATGTGAGTTGAAAATTTTTGTGTCAGAAGCAGAGATTTCAACACAGTGGAGAGAATACATGACAAAGTACTGAAGGAAATTATACGTGTTCATCAGATTTTAAGTACTAGAATGTTAAGAGATCTATATTGTGCCTTCAGAACTGAAGGCAGGATTAGAGTTTGAAGAATACAACTGGCAAGAATATTTCAGGATTCAAAAATTAACCACATTCTTTGATGTTAGTTCAGGGTTGGGTCCTAATTAATCAAACAGATACCAAAGATGGCTATTTAATAGTTTCTAAGTAGTTTCACTTTTAAAATAAAATGCATGTTCTATTTCAATATGCTCATGAATGTGGTCACAATTCCATTCTTTATGATGTAATTGTGAATTTCTGTTTTGAGATAAGAATAAAATAATCTCCATTTTCTTCACCATTGAAGAGTGAATGAACCCAGAAAATAACATCATAGTCTATAAACAAGATTCAACTAAAGTAATGATGCTATAGCTATCTAAATATTAAAGTATAAGCTGTAATACAAACTTCTGTCATTTCTAAATAGCCTTCTCTAATTTTTACTGTTTGTCATAGTGCTTTGGAATCAACATTAAAAATCAAGTGTAAATATCTTTAAAAGCCAATTCCAACTTGATGGAGGTCAGACAGGTCTTAAGTCATAAATCAAACAGCAGAAGAGTCACAGAGAGAAATAACTACTCAATCTTTGTCTGCTGCTGCTGCTAAGTCACTTTAGTCATGTGTGACCCCATAGATGGCAGCCCAAAAGGATCTCCCGTCCCTGGGATTCTCCAGGCAAGAACACTGGAGTGGGTTGCCATTTCCTTCTCCAATGCATGAAAGTGAAAAGTGAAAGTGAAGTCGCTCAGTCGTGTCTGACCCTCAGCGACCCCAAGGACTGCAGCCTTCCAGGCTCCTCCATCTATAGGATTTTCCAATGGAGTGGGGTGCCATTGCCTTCTCCTACTTAGGAACAAATTCCTTCTGTCTAAATTTCAACTTACTATTAGTGTGTCTAATGCTATTGAATGACTGGCAGTTTAGAATAGTGCACTCTACATTGTAGTCTGACAGCCTAACACAAGTCCTGGACCCTTTTTCATGGCCGCTGCTCCTCCCACCTCCAGACTCCCTCTCTTCTAACTACCAAGCAATTTTGGCAAGTAGGACTCAGGACAACAGTGAGCCAGAGAGAAGGGCAAGAAATACATGGTGCAAAGACAATGATAATAATATATAAAACTTATATCTTAATTAATCTTATGTGCTATGATAAAGGCAAAAGAGAAAAGGAAAGATATAGCCTTTTAAATGCAGAGTTCCAAAGAAAAGCAAGAAAAGATAAGAAAGCCTTCCTCAGTGATCAATGCAAAGACATAGAGTAAAACAGTAAAACAGAAAAGACTAGAGCTCTCTTCAAAAAAGTAGAGATACCAAGGGAATATTTCATGAAAAGATAAGCACAATAAAGGACAGAAATGGTATGGACCTAACAGAAGCAGAATATATTAAGAAGTGGCAAGAATACACAGAAGAACTATACAAAAAAGATCTTCATGACTCAATAAACACAAAGGTGTGATCACTCACCTAGAGCCAGAGATCCTGGAAAGTGAAGTCAAGTGGGCCTTAGGAAGCATCATTATGAACAAAGCTAGTGGAGGTGATGGAATTCTAGTTGAGCTATTTCTAATCCTGAGAGATGATGCTGTGAAAGTGCTGCACTCAAAATGCCAGTAAATTTGGAAAACTTAGCAGTGGCCACAGGACTGGAAAAGGTCAGTTTTCATTCCAATCCCAAAGAAAGGCAATGCCAAAGAATGCTCAAACTACCACACAATTGCACTCATCTCACACGCTAGTAAAGTGATGTTCAAAATTCTGCAAGCCAGGCTTCAGCAGTATGTGAACCGTGAAATTCCAGATGTTCAAGCTGGTTTTAGAAAAGGCAAAGGAGCCAGAGATCAAATTACCGGTATCTGTTGGATCATCAAAAAAGCAATAGAGTTTCAGAAAAACATCTATTTCTGCTTTATTGAGTACACCAAAGCCTTGACTGTGGGGATCACAACAAACTGTGGACAACTCTTCAAGAGATGGGAATACTAGAACACCTGACCTGCCTCCTGAGAAACCTGTATGCAGGTCAGGAAGCAACAGTTAGAACTAGACATGGAACAATGGACTGGTCCCAAATAGGAAAAGGAGGACATCAAGGCTGTATGTTGTCACCTTGTTTGTTTAACTTATATGCAGAGTACATCATGTGAAATGCTGGACAGGCTGAAGCACAAGCTGGAATCAAGATTGCCAGGAGAAATATCAATAACCTCAGATACACACAGATGGCACCACCCTTATGCAAAAAGCAAAGAGGAACTAAATAACCTCTTAAAAAAAAAGTGAATGAGGAGAGTGAGAAAGCTGGCTTAAAACTCAACAATCAAAAAGCAAAGATCACGGCACCTGGTCCCATCATTTCATGCCAAATAGATGGGAAAATAATGGAAACAATGACAGACTTTTGTTTACTTGGGCTACCAAGTCACTGCAGATGGTGACTGCAGCCATGAAATTAAAAGACACTTGTTCCTTGGAAGAAAAGCTATGACCAACCTAGACAGCATATTAAAAAGCAGAGACATTACTTTGCTGATAAAGGTCTGTCTAGTCAAGGCTATGGTTTTTCCAGCAGTCATGTACGGATGTGAGAGTTGGACTGTGAAGAAAGCTGAGGGCCGAAGAATTGATGCTTTTGAACTATGGTGTTGGAGAAGACTCTTGAGAGTCCCTTGGATTGCAAAGAGACCCAATCAGTCCATCCTAAAGGAAATCAGTCCTGAATATTCANGATGTGAGAGTTGGACTGTGAAGAAAGCTGAGGGCCGAAGAATTGATGCTTTTGAACTATGGTGTTGGAGAAGACTCTTCAGAGTTCCTTGGACTGCAAGGAGATCCAATCCATCCTTTCTATAAGGAAATTAGCCCTGAATATTCATTGGAAGAACTGATGTTGAAGCTGAAGCTCCAATACTTTGGCCACCTGATGCAAAGAGCTGATTCATTGGAAAAGACCCTGATGTTGGGAAAGATTGAAAGCAGGAGGAGACAGAGGGATGACAGGGATGAGATGATTGTATGGCATCACTGACTCAATGCACATGAGTTTGAGCAAGCTCTGGGAGTTGGTGGTAGAGAAGCCTGGCATGCTGCAGTCCTTGGGGTTGCAAAGGGTCAGACCCAAGTGAGCAACTGAACTGAACTGAAGTACTGGATACAGACTTTTTATATTATTATTTGTAAACTTAAATATTATAATGTAAATGGTTTATTATTTAATATCCCCATTTAACAGAAGAAAATACTGAATATAGATGCACTGAATGATCTGACTCACATCTAGGAAGTTCATGAGGTCAGATCAAATCCTGAAATATAACTTTAAAACTCAAACTTACCACTCTGCTATCTTGAAAATATAACAGTCAATTTTTTAAAACAGCCTGAAAAAAGAGAGCATTTGGTTAATGAAGTGATTTACCGAAGACAGCATGGCAATCCTCTCTGGCATTCTTGCCTGGAGAATCACATGGACACAGGAGCCTGGTGGGGTACAGTCCCCATAGGGTCACAAAGAGTTGGACATGATAGAAGTGACTTACACACACACTCACATACACAAAGGTTTTGTTCCTTTTGGTTATATGATATACTTAAGAGATCTGCAAGAAACCTAAAATGTTTCTTTCTTAAAATTGAAAAAAGAATAGTTGAGTAATTTCCACTCAGTACAATAAAAATATATTTATTTATTCAACAAATATACTCTTTACATCTATCCTATGCCACATGCCATTCTAGGTACTTGAGGTAGAGTAGTAGATAAACAGGTAAAAGCCGCTGCTTTTGTAAAGTGACATTATACTGGAGAAAGACAGATACTATGATATGTTAGAAAATAGTAAATTTTGTAGAGAAAAGAAAAATATCAGGAAAGAGTGATGAAGAATTGTATTCTAAGTAGTACAGTCTGTAATATCCTTACAAAACTTGGCATTTAAGCAAAAAGTTGGAAATGATGGGGCCAGTTTTAGAAGTATTGGGAGAAAGGGTATATAAAGCAGAGGAAACATTAAAAAGCATTGATGGGGAAGGATGCCTGGCATGTACAAGGTGCTGGGAGACTAGCATGGTAGGAGCAGGAATGGCCAGGGGAATGACTGGAATAAATAGAGCCAGAAAGGTATGAGGAGACAGATATTACAGAATGTATAGAGCATGAAAAATGCTTTAATTTTAACTGTAAATAAGATGAAGAGACATCAGAGGGTTTTGAACAAGAAAGAGACATAATCACATTTACTTTTAACATTATCACTCTGCCTTCTCTGTTGAGCATAGGCTACAAGACAGAAATTGAGGAGAAAGTAGGAAATCAATGGCAATGATTTTGTTGAGAAATAAAGAAGGTAATCCATGGATGTGGCAGTGAGGGTGGTGACAAGTGGTACAATTTAAGATATACTTTAAAAGTAGAGCTGAAAGAATTTTTCAATGGGTTCAGTGTGAGCCATGAGAGCTTCTTTTTGGACAGGTTGAGTTTGAGATGTCTATTACATATCCAGTAGAGATGAAAAGAAGGCAGTTAAACATACAGATTTGGTGTTCAGGAGAAGGTCAGGCTGGAGGAGAAATTTTAGGGATCATCAGCACATGAACATTATTTAAAATCCCAGCACTGGATAAGTAAATGTAGACTGAGAAATGAAAAGGTCAAAGGACTGAATCTTGGGCTATTCTAAAGAAGTTTAGAGATCAGGAAAAGGAAAAAGAAACACTAAAGAAAATGTAAAGGAGGGACTAGTTGGTCATGGAAAGATGGGAATATGCACCATGAAAAAAAAGATCACTTACTAAAAGTGTAAGTATGATACTGAGCATCAACAACTGATTTCAGTAACATGGTCATCTTCGATTATGTACATTAGTTTCAGTGGAGTGATGGGAATGGAATGTTTATTGTAGTGAATCTAAGGGAATTGGAAAGAAAAGATTTGTGGTAGTGAATAGTATTATTTTCTGAGCATTTTTCTATAAGAATAAACGGTGAAATGGGATATTAAGTACAATGGGCTTGGGATCAAAACAAAGTTTTTAAGATACGAATATTGATGGTCAGTGGTCGATGGTCTCAATGCAGGAAGAGATAATTTTGCTAATATAGGAGGCATAAGTTTGCTCACACAAGATCCTTGAGTAAGAGAGAGGAATGGGATCTCATAGTGGAGAGTTTAGCCTTAAAGAGTAACAGGGAGAATTGATAACAAGAGGGAAGTGAGAGTATGTGGGCTTGGATGTTAGTAGGAAAGTAGATGTGGTCATGGTCACTCAGTGCCTTGAATTTTCCAGCAAGGTAGAAGGCAAGGACACCCTGAAAGGAAAATAATTATTTGACCTCAACACGTAAGGCAATATTTTTTTATTTTCTTTTTATACCTATAGAGTTTGGCACTGACTGTATTGCTACATCTGTTGGTTTTTTTTTTCCTCATCCACTTCAGTTTGAAATCCTGTTAATGTCTTTCTAAAGGATTGGAATGCATTAGGTCTTTTGGTAGTAAGTCATCATTGGGAACTAGAGCAACAGAGAAATCTACAGCAATACTGGAATTCAGCCATAAACACCTGGAAACCCTCTTAAATCTCTGACTCTGCATTCTTTTCAACAGTAGCAACTTCCAACAGAGGGTGAACACAGGGTGCCTGGCAATAGCTGCTTAACTGGATCATAACAAAGAAGTCAGGAAAGAAAAGTTAGGGGAGGAACCGCTGCTCAACAGGAGGTGCCTCTTCAAAAAGAGTTCCCTTTTTTCAGCAGTGTTGGTCAAGTTGGCAGAGATACCAAAATAGCATTATAACCTAAGATAGATGCTGTGCTGTTTTATTTATTCACGTGATTAACAGTGAACGGTTAACTCTTCTGACCTCAGAAGTAACTTCAACTGCCAATGGAAATTATAAAGTTTTCAGTTCAGTCCAGTTGCTCAGTCATGGCTCACTCTTTGCCACCCCATGAACCGCAGCACACCAGGCCTCCCTGTCCATCACCAACTCCCGGAGTCCACCCAAACCCATGTCCATTGAGTCGGTGATGCCATCTAACCATCACATCCTCTGTCGTCCCCTTCTCCTCCTGCACTCAATCTTTCCCAGCATCAGGGTCTTTTCAAATGTGCATCAGGTGGCCAAAGAACTGGAGTTTCAGCTTCAACATCAGTCCTTCCAAAGAACACCCAGGACTGATCTTTAGGATGGACTGGTTGGATAGCATTGCTCAAGAAGTGAAGATAAAGACAAAATTCATTATTTTATATATTTGAGATAAATTTCAGAAGTAAATATAGTGACTATTTCCTGTGAAATAACCTACAGGAAATAAATCTTCCCGTTTCTGTAAAGCTTCTAAGTGACAGGATAGTTTGAAATAATGGTGGACATTTTTACTCTCAATTTAAGAAAAATAAATATCCTTTCTGTATGAACAAAATAGCCATTTTTCTAAGCATAAAGCTGAAAGATGATCTCCTATACAATTTTTTTAAGTTTTCTTTTTTTTTATGGTGTGATTATTTTATTTATTTATTTTGCTTTTGGGCATTACTTTATTTTTTAAATTTATTTGTTTTAACTGGAAGTTAATTACTTTACAATATTGCATTGCTTTTGCCATACATTTAGGCTTTTTTGGGTATTATTATCTTTGGCTTGAGACAACCCTTACTACAACCGACAATTATGCTCCATGTTAGAATAATTTACTGTAAGGAGAGAAATGATATGCATCCTCACCCCTGACAGCTATAAAGAAATGAAATATATCTGTTAAATTTCCTTCTATTACTCCCTTACATTTGCATATTCTTAAATAACTGGCCTAATAGCCAGAGCATGGAAAATACTCTAATTCCATCTTTATTCATTTTTGGCCAATTTTTTAGCTTAACCACTGCAGAGATATGGATGACCTCATATGACATATAATTAAGTATTCAATATATAGTTATTAATGACAGAAAAGGTACAGCTTGACTTACACTGGCCCATTACTTACCTTTAGCTTTATATTACTGGTATTTTTTAAAAGTTAGAATAAGTAATATTAAAAAAAAACCCACTGAAGTTCAAAAAAAGATTTAAAGAAATTTTACAACACAGTTGAGTTCAATCAAAAGGAGAAAAAAACAGTTTTACATTTACATAAAACACCTATGAATTATTAGTGACCTTTCAAAACCTGTGTTTCAAATATCTACTCTGAGATTCTTGGCTAAGCCATAATCAAAGAGCAGTAAACTATCTGAGTGTACCAAACTATAAATTGAAAATTTTTAATAATTCCATTTAGATGCTAATTTGCCATCTAGATAAATTCATCACTACTTTGATGTGCCACATCAATATATGATTTTGGGAAGCATCAGGGTTAATTTATTACGTATGGTGTGATATTTCTTCTATATCAGTGCTAAAATATACATTAGACTTCTTCTCTATAAATTATGTTTGTAACACATATCCCATAAATTTCAATATCTGTTTATATACCTGTTTTTAAAATACTGGAAGAGCTGCAATCACCAGTTGGATATATGGTATTTCACTACTGTCCATTTATTTTTTTATTTTTTCACACAACCTTCTAGATTGCTTTTGTTTCATTTATCACAGATGCTCTGATGCAGTCTGTTACTTTGGTAGATGTGTTATATTCGTTGGTCTCCTGGTTTCTAGGAGGACTTAAATACTGGAAGAACTGCAATCACCAGTTGGATATATGGTATTTCACTACTGTCCATTTATTTTTTTATTTTTTCACACAACCTTCTAGATTGCTTTTGTTTCATTTATCACAGATGCTCTGATGCAGTCTGTTACTTTGGTAGATGTGTTATATTCGTTGGTCTCCAGGTTTCTAGGAGGACTTATTTGAAACAGAGAAGAAAAATGATATTTCCCAATGACTTTATACAACTTTTGACAGAATCCTATGCAGTGTTTCTAAATGTTCTTAGCAAACTAAGAGGCAAATGTTTTTCAATATACTGTAACTTCTCATAACAGTTCCTTTATTTTCCTTCCACGTTTAGCCTTTTTCCTGTCTCAATTATTTTTCTCTACCATTTATCAATTATTTCCTTTGCTAACTCTTATCTTTAACATAATTTATATGAGGCATAATATGTTTTCAACAAACTCATTCTTAACTTTAGATCATCTATCTGTCCTCATTTTTTACACAGAGCTAATGTTCTCATTCCTTTTTTCTTTTAAACTCTATAACTATCATTTGCTATATGTTTCTTCTCTTTGCATTTCATTTGATATAGAGAAAAAAGGGAGAAGAGAAAGAAAACCAACAGTCTGAACTCATTCAACAAGTAGGGCATGATGTTAGGTTCATCTATTGAGCAATTTAGTTTTCATAGCAAACAGATGAAGTATACATATATAACATATAGAAAAGTGAAAGTGAAGTCGCTCAGTCATCTCCGACTCTTTGCGACCCTATGGACTGTAGCCTATCAGGCTCCTCCGTCCATGGAATTTTCCAGGCAAGAGTGCTGGAGTGGATTGCCATTTCTTTCTCCAGAGGATCTTCCCAACTCAGGAATCGAACCTGGGTCTCCTGCATTGCAGGCAGATGCTTTACTGTCTGAGCCACCAGGGAAGCCCATATAACATATAAACAAAGACTAAAAACTCATTCTCTGACCAACAAACACATGAGTTACTCAATACCACTACTTATTAGAGAAATACAAATCAAAGCTACAATGAGATATCACTTCATATCATCAGAATGCCATCATCAAAAAGTCTATGAACAATAAATGCTGGAAATGACGTGGAGAAAAGGGAACCCTCCTACACTGTTAGTGGGAATGTAACTGTACCTACTGTTAGTGGGTACAGCTACTATGGAGAACAATATGGAGGTTTGCCAAAAAACTAAAAATAGAACTACCAAATGAACCAGCAATTCCACTCCTGAGCATATTCATGGAGAAAACCATAACTGAGAAAGATATATTAATCCCTATGTTCACTGCAGCCAGAATATGGAAGGAACCTAAATGTTCATCAACAGAGGAATGGAAAAGATGATGTGGTACATATATACAATGGAATGTTACTCAGACATAAAAGTAACAAAATTTGCACAGATGTTGATAGACATAGAGATTTTCATACAGAGTGAAGTCAGAAAGAGAAAAACAAATAGCAATAATATCACTTGTATGTAGAATCTAGAAAATTGGTATAGATGAACTAATCTCTAAAGCAGAAATAGAGACTCAAATGTAGAGAACAAAGTTAGTGATAACAAGCGGGAGAGGGAGGGTGGGATGAACTGGGAGGTTGGGATTGACATATATATGCTACTCTATATAAAACAGATAGTTAATGAGAACATACTGTATAGCACAGGAAACTCTACTCAATGTTCTGCAGTGACCTAAATGGGAAGGAACTAAAAAAGAGAGGGTGTATGTATACATATACTGAATACACTTTGCTGTACAGCAGACACTAACACAACACTATAAAACAACTATACTCTAATAAAAACTAAAAAAAAAAAATAGACTCAAAACTATAACTTAACCAAGCCATATATTTATTAAGTGGATAAAACAGAATTCAAACTCAGGTCATGTACTGTCAGTTTATTCATCTCACTTTGCTGTTCTCTACCACTATTACTGAGAAGAATTTAATGATAAACCACTTGTCATGAGTATTTCTGTTCCCAACAGTGTCTGCCTTCCTGTTGAGTACCACAAGCATCTCTTTTTCCAGACATTGCTACTGCTGGCAGGACATCCAAAGAGTATTGCTAAGCCCTAATATTGTCAGAATGTTTTAGTGGAACTTTTCTTTATTATATGAGACTAAAACAAAAGCCCATATAGATTTGGGCCTGGCAACAAATCTGAATTACCATGCGTCCATGTTGGAAGCTAAGATTTTGCTGGAGTCATATTTGTTCACTTCTCTCTTATGGTGTGCTTTCTTCTAAAAGACACATAAAAATTATTTATACTAAAAACTATTAATAATACATATAAAATTAAGTGACAACTGCAGTTATAAATCATAAAGTAGGGAAATATAGTTCCTAGATATGAAAAACCTCTTGTATATCCAGAACAGACTACAGAACTTAAATACATCTAAGATCCACAGATCAAAACCAATCTGGGCCCATTCTGTGTGAGAAATATATGAATAATCTCTCTTCTCTCAGAGCTGGAAATCAGTAAGCACCTTATTATTCTGTTATTTTCAAGGTGAATAAAACCCACTTTATGAAATCAAAAGGATAAAGCAATCAACCAAATTTTAAAAGAAACCGAGTAATGCCACATGTATAACACATATTATAAGTATCTGGTAGCATTTTTTTTTTAATTAAGTCATTGATTCCAAGCTCTGACAACTCCACAGCTGATTTTCCTGTGTAACAATCAAAGAGCAATTAAGTTATCCTTGTAAGAAATAATATATCATATGGTTGTCCACATGGCTCAAGGATTATCAGCATAATTGACAAAAAAAATTCTAAATATAAGATACACAAAATTGATGGAACAATGACTAGGGCTAAGAAATCACAGGGATCAAAGACAGTCAAATACAACTGTACTTGGAGAAAAACACCATGATCAAAGAATTTGATTAGTGTCTTGCAAAGCCACAATTCACATACCTTCATATGGCTTTTCCACACTTTTCCTACAATTTTCTGCAAGAAAACACTAAGCCTTTGCATTCTATGTGCAAACTACTGGATATGAGCACAAAGTTTCTCCTTTCATCTGAAGCTAATGCATGTCAGTGCATATGGAAGACACACACAAGTGATGGTGGAGACGCACAACATGCAGCTCCACATGTGCTAAAGGAATCGAAGTGTGTTGTCACATTATTAAATTTGTGAGACATTTTTCACACATTTTAAAACAACTTTTCAGGTATTATCTTGTGAGATAACCATCTTAAAGAAATGTTTCATCAAACTTATGGTTGGAACTCTCAGAACTAGTTATGCCTACTAGAATGAGTGCAAGGTTATGGGAAATAATAAATGAAGACAGAAGATGAGATCTTTGCAACCTCTCAGAGAATCCCCCAGATTACAAAGGATGAGGAAGGAGAGGGTACAGATATCGATGGAGGAAAGAGTCAAGGTGTGTTAGCTCCATCCTTGCAGAATTCATGAAGAATAATATTGAATAGTGCAAGGTTATGGGAAATAATAAATGAAGACAGAAGATGAGATCTTTGCAACCTCTCAGAGAATCCCCCAGATTACAAAGGATGAGGAAGGAGAGGGTACAGATATCGATGGAGGAAAGAGTCAAGGTGTGTTAGCTCCATCCTTGCAGAATTCATGAAGAATAATATTGAATGGGACATGGTGATGATACCAGGGTATCACTTAAATAGCTTCATATCCAAATGGAAACCTTCGTGAGTTCATTAGTTCAGTTCAGTTCAGTCACTCAGTTGTGTCTGACTCTTTGTGACTCCATGAACCTCAGGACGCCAGGCCTCCCTGTCCACCACCAACTTCTGGAGTCCACCCAAACTCACGTCTACTGAGTTGGTGATGCCATCCAACCTTCTCATCCTCTGTCACCTTCATCTCCTCCTGCCCTCAAGCTTTCCCAGAATCAGGGTCTTTTCAAATGAGTCAGCTCTTCGCATCAGGTGGCCAAGGTACTGGAGCTTCAGCTTCAACATCAGTCCTACCAATGAAAACCCAGGACTGATCACCTTTAGGATGGACTGGTTGGATCTCCTTGCAGTTCAAGGGACTCACAAGAGTCTTCTCCAACACCACAGTTCAAAGCATCAATTCTTTGGCACTCAGCTTTCTTTACAGTCCAACTCTCACATCCATACATGACCACTGGAAAAACCATAGCCTTGACTAGACAGACATTTCTTGACAAAGTAATGTCTCTGCTCTGTTTTTTTTTTT
>SJYT01068665.1:16033-53007 GCA_006410635.1 Cephalophus harveyi | reverse complement strand
TACCATTTCACACCAGTCAGAATGGCTGCGATCCAAAAGTCTACAAGCAATAAATGCTGGAGAGGGTGTGGAGAAAAGGGAACCCTCTTACACTGTTGGTGGGAATGCAAACTAGTACAGCCACTATGGAGAACTGTGTGGAGATTCCTTAAAAAACTGGAAATAGAACTGCCTTATGACCCAGCAATCCCACTGCTGGGCATACACACTGAGGAAACCAGAATTGAAAGAGACACATGTACCCCAATGTTCATTGCAGCACTGTTTATAATAGCCAGGACATGGAAACAACCTAGATGTCCATCAGCAGATGAATGGATGAGAAAGCTGTGGTACATATACACAATGGAGTATTACTCAGCCATTAAAAAGAATTCATTTGTCTCTGCTCTTTAACATGCTCTCTAGGTTGGTCATAACTTTCCTTCCAAGGAGTAAGTGTCTTTTAATTTCATAGTTGCAGTCACCGTCTGCAGTAACTTTGGAGCCCAGAAAAATAAAATCTGACACTGGGTCCACTGTTTCCCCATCTATTTCCCATGAAGTGATGGGACCAGATGCCATGATCTTCGTTTTCTGAGTGTTCAACTTTAAGCCAACTTTTTCACTCTCCGTTTTCACTTTCATCAAGAGGCTTTTTAGTTCCTCTTCACTTTCTGCCATAATGGTGGTGTCATCTGCATACCTGAGGTTATTGATATTTCTCCTGGCAATCTTGATTCCAACTTGTGCTTCTTCCAGCCCAGCATTTCTCATGATGTACTTTGCATAGAAGTTAAATAAGCAGGGTGACAATATACAGCCTTGATGTATTCCTTTTCTTATTTGGAACCAGTCTGTTGTTCCATGTCCAGTTCTAACTGTTGCTTCCTGACCTGCATACAGGTTTCTCAAGAGGCAGGTCATGTGATCTGCTATTCCCATTTCTTTCAGAATTTTCCACAGTTTATTGTGATCCACACAGTCAAAGGCCTTGCAATAGTCAATAATGCAGAAATATATGCTTTTCTGGACTCTCTTGCTCTTTCGATGATCCAGCAAATGTGAGCAATAAATCTCTGGTTCCTCTGCCTTTTCTACAACCAGCTTGAGTATCTGGAAGTTTATGGTTCACCTACTGCTGAAGCCTGGTTTGGAGAATTTTGAGCATTACTTTACTTTAGTGTGAGATGAATGCAGTTTTGTGATAGTTTGAGCATTCTTTGGCATTGTGTTTCTTTGGGATTGGAATGAAAAGTGACCTTTTCCAGTTCCATGGGCACTGCTGAGTTTTCCAAATTTGCTAGCATATTGAGTGCAGCACTTACACAGCATCATCTTTTAGGATTTGAAATAGCTCAACTGGAATTCCACCACCTCCACCAGCTTTGTTCGTAGTGATGCTTCCTAAGGTCCACTTGACTTCACATTCCAGGATGTCTGATTCTAGGTGAGAGATCACACCATCGTGATTATCAGGGTCGTGAAGATCTTTTTTGTACAGTTCTTCTATCTACTCTTGCTACCTCTTCTTAATATCTTCTGCTTCTGTTAAGTCCCTGCCATTTCTGTCCTTTATCGAGCCCATCTTTGCATGAAATGTTCCCTTGGTACCTCTAAATTTTTTGAAGAGATCTCTAGTCTTTCCTATTCTATTGTTTTCCTCTATTTTTTTGCATTGATCACTGAGGAAGGCTTTCTTATCTTGCCTTGCTATTCTTTGAAACTCTGCATTCAAATGGGTATATCTTTCCTTTTCTCCTTTGCTTTTTGCTTCCCTTCTTTTCACAGCTATTTGTAAGGCCTCCTCAGACAGGCATTTTGCCTTTTTGCATTTTTTTTTTCTTGAGGATGTTCTTGATTCCTGTCTCCTGTACAATGTCACAATCCTCCATCCATAGCTCATCAGGCACTCTGTCTATCAGATCTAGTCCCTTAAATCTATTTCTCACTTCCACTGTATAATCATAAGGGATTTTATTTAGGTCATACCTAAATGGTCTAGTGGTTTTCTCAACTTTCTCCAATTTCAGTCTGAATTTGGCAATAAGGAGTTCAAGATCTGAGCCACAGTCAGCTCCCAGTCTTGTTTTTGTTAACTTTTTAGAGCTTCTCCATCTTTGGCTGCAAAGAATATAATCAATCTGATTTCAGTGTTGACCATCTGGTGATGTCCATGTGTAGAGTCTTCTCTTGTGTTGTTGGAAGAGGGTGTTTTCTATAATCAGTGCATTCTCTTGGTAGAACTCTATTTGCCTTTGCCCTGCTTCATTCCGTACTCCAAGGCTAAATCTGCCTGTTACTCCAGGTGTTTCTTGACTTCCTACTTTTGCATTCCAGTCCCCTATAATGAAAAGGACATCTTTTTTGGGTGTTAGCTCTAGGAGGTTTTGTAGGTCTTCATAGAACTGTTCAACTTCAGCCTCTTCAGCATTACTGGTCGGGGCACAGACTTGGATTACCATGATATTGAACGGTTTGCCTTGGAAATGAACAAAGATCATTCTATCATTTTTGAGATTGCATCCATGGATCTGGTCCCATCACTTCATGGGAAATAGATAGGGAAACAGTGGAAACAGTGCCAGACTTTATTTTTTTAGGCTCCAAAATCACTGCTGATGGTGACTGCAGCCATGAAATTAGAAGACGCTTACTCCTTGGAAGAAAAGTTATGTCCAACCTAGATAGCATTTTCAAAAGCAGAGACATTACTTTGCCGACTAAGGTCCATTTAGTCAAGGCTATGGTTTTTCCTGTGGTCATGTATGGATGTGAGAGTTGGACTGTGAAGAAGGCTGATCGCCGAAGAATTGATGCTTTTGAAGTGTGGTGTTGGAGAAGACTCTTGAGAGTCCCTTGGACTGCAAGGAGATTCAACCAGTCCATTCTGAAGGAGATCAACCCTGGGATTTCTTTGGAAGGAATGATGCTAAAGCTGAAACTCCAGTACTTTGGCCACCTCATGCGAAGAGTTGACTCATTGGAAGACTCTGATGCTGGGAGGGATTGGGGGCAGGAGGAGAAGGGGACGACCGAGGATGAGATGGCTGGATGGCATCACTGACTCGATGGATGTGAGTCTGAGTGATCTCCGAGAGATGGTGATGAACAGGGAGGCCTGGCGTGCTGCGATTCATGGGGTCGCAGAGAGTCGGACACGACTGAGCGACTGAACTGAACTGAACTGAACTGCATTTCAGACTCTTTTGTTGACAATGATGGCTACTCCATTTCTTCTAAGGGATTCCTGCCCAGAGTAGTAGATATAATGGTCATCTGATTTAAATTCACCCATTCCAGTCCATCTTAGTTTGATGATTCCTAGAATGTCAATGTTCATTGTTGCCATCTCCTGTTTGACCACTTCCAATTTGCCTTCTTTCATGGACCTAACATGGTTCCTTCATTAATAATATCATTCATTTAAATATTCACCCACTCATTTTTCTCATGAACTCACTGTCTCAGTAGATCACAAAGCAAACAACATCTTTTCCCAATCTAAAAACTAGGTGTCATTCTAGACTCTTTTCTCTCCCTTACTTTCCCCTGCATTCAATTTTCTACCTCTGTTCACCTCAAATATTCCACCTCCTCAAGGGAATGTCAATCATCACCCTGACCTAGAATAGCCTCCCACTCTTTTTATTTCCATAACATCTATTTGTTTATGTACTTCCTTCTAATTTTTATCACTGTCTGTCATATCATATTTATTCCTGTTCATGTCCTTATTCCCCAAAGTGATCTAAATACAACCTTAAGTATTATGGCTAATGTATACATATTTATTGATTAAATATTTTTGCTAAATGTTTTAAATTCTCAAGTTATTTAAGAAAGGCTTGAAATGTTCACTTGGGAGACTAGTAAACATGAGTAAATCTCTTGAGGAAAAAGCCCTCTGCCTCCTCAGTGACACAATACTTGGATCAACGTACAGAGAGATGATACCACATTAGATCCCAGTAGGTATGTTGTGTTTATTTTTGAATGATAGTAGCAAAGTCAGTGGCAACTGCATATTGATATGCAGCCTTATGAATTTAATGTGTTATATATGATGGAAGAAGTCAAAGATGCTGGTAATCATGGGACAATTATGAAAATCATGGACAGTCAAGACCCTCTTGGGGAAAAAAAGCCCACAAGTTCATAATGATTTCACTAGAGGGGGACTTAGAGGAAAAGGCATTTCATCACTTTGTGATCTATACAACTAAGAGCTACACTTGAGAATATTTACTCAACAAATTTTTAAATAATTTGTATATTATTTATTTTATGTCTAATATTTAGGTGATATCATGAGGCATAGTTCCTGTCCAGAAGGAATGTATAACTTTGTTTACCATCTGCATGCTTTGCTCAGTTTTCAACTAACTGTAATGGCCGGCAAAAGGAAAGGGTGTTGCAAAAAGGAAAGGAAAGGCAAAAGGAAACAGACTATATAATCCATGAATAGCAAAGCTTGTTTCTGACAAAAGTAAACCCCTGATAAATTTTTACATAATTTTATAGTACAGATGATTTATAGTAAAATTTGTATACATCTAATTGGAGCATTAATTTTTACATAGGTCTCTTTGGTAGATTCCAAATTTATAAAACCTTAGGAATACATATATGCAATAACTCAGCTTCCAATTTGTCAGACTCAAAGGACAATTATAATTATCAATTCAGAAGTGAAAAGCAGACAATTGCTAGTCTAATAGAATGAGATAGTGCTTCTAAATGTTTAATAGACAGTAGATCACCTCACCATCTTATTAAAATGCATATTCAGTGGGGCTTGAGTGGGGCCAGAGACTCTGAATTTCTTACAGGCTCAAAGGTTATGTCCATGCTGCTGTGACAGGACCACACAGTGGCTTGATATTCAGGTACTGACTATTGATTTAGAAACTAAGAAGTTCAGAGGTGGAAACTTTTTTGCTCATCTGGATAAAGAAATTGTTAAAAACTGTTGAAAATATGTTAAGAAAGAACATAATACAAGCAAATAACAATAAAAAAGTACCTGGATCCACTCTTACAGGAGAGACCTCCTTTTCATCACCAGATAAGTGGTCATAGATTAGTTTATATCCAGAAACTAAATGTTTTAGATAATTCACTGGTGACTTATCTGAGTAATTTTCCTATGGATCTACTTGGATTTCATCTCTGATGAAATTTAGGCTAGCATCAGCGATGCAGAAAGCCCACAAATGTATCAAAGCAACCTGAACTGATCATAGTTCTCACTGAATACCTGCTCTCCTGAAGAACAGTGACCCGCTCACAATCACTTCTCTTCCCAAGTTTGTGTATACTGTCACTCAGCTTTCCCACCAGAGGGGTTCTGTTAAAAGATCCCTGTTTAATGACAAATCTCTTGCGACAATATAGGGAGGGATGCATTACTAAAATACAAAAAGAAATAATAATAATATACTGCCAGCACACTGGGCTAGCATTTTAATATAAGAGAACTAGGGTGTTCCGTTTTCATAATGTGGTAGGGGGTTAAATTCTCTGTCCAAAACAAATAACTGTTCTCCTGTTAACTGAAATATATAAACATGTATATTGCTTGGATTAGGGGATCCATTCATTCTTCTTCAAAAGCCATAGGTATACTTATGCTGTAACTTGAGCACTGGCCTCACAGTGGAAAGTTAATGGGGTTTAAAATATGATTTGACGAGATTTCTATTTTGTTTTTGCCTCACTCTGAGATGATCAGATTCCTCCTTAGAAAAATGTGACATCCCAAGAGATCCTGAGTGAAATCAGTCTGTTTGTAAAAAATTCTCTTGTGTTAAGGGCCATGCTTTCTATGTCCTTTGGGGCCATTCCTGGGCCATTACAATTTTTTGCTCACTGCTTTAATAACATTTCAGTTCAGTTCAGTTCAGTTCAGTTGCTCAGTCGTGTCCGACTCTTTGCGACCCCATGAATCACAGCACACCAGGCCTCCCTGTCCATCACCATCTCCTGGAGTTCACTCAAACTCATGTCCATCGAGTCAGTGATGCCATCCAGCCATCTCATCCTCTGTCGTCCCCTTTTCCTCCTGCCCTCAATCCCTCCCAGCATCAGAGTCTTCCAATGAGTTAATTCTTCTCATTACTGGGGTACAAAAGCACACAGAGGTATTGCCTATGGGCTCACAAGGACTATCATGGTTTACAAGTATTTGGAGTACTTACCAAAATATTCAGCTACCCATTTTACTTTAAAAGGAGCTCAGACTAAAGGCAAGAATTCTGATCAGAGAATCAATACACTAGCTTCTCATTTATTATATCATTTTATTATTTGATTAGAGGAAAAAACCCTTCCAATTTGCTCTTCTGAAGAATATTTTTAGATTTTCCTCTTAACTGATAAAGACTTTATTTATCAAAGCTCAATGATAATCCTTATATCATAGTTCTTCACTTTTTCCAGCAAACCAAATGGTATCTTCATACTTAAAACAGTAAGAAAATATCTGTGCCTTCCTACCAAGACAGTAGAATGTTTCCACATATTAATATTATCAAAAGCTCCTATAATGAAAACATAATAATAATAAAAAATAAAATTTAAAAGAGATTATCCCACTTCCCTTGTGGCTCAGATAGTAAAGCATCTGCCTACAATGAGGGAGACCCCAGTTCGATCCCTAGGTCGGGAAGATCCTCTGGAGAAGGAAATGGCAACCCACTCCAGTACTCTTGCCTGGAAAATCCCATGGATGGAGGAGCTACAGTCCATGGGGTTGCAAAGAGTCGGACAAGACTGAGCGACTTCACTCACTCACTATCCCACTTTGAGGCATTAGAAAAGTGAAAGTGAAAGTGAAAATCACTCTGTTGTGTCAAACTCTTTGTGACCCCATGGACTGTATAGTCCATGGAATTCTCCAGGCCAGAATGGAGTGGGTAGCTGTTCCCTTCACCAGGGGATCTTCCCAATCCAGGGATAGAACCCAGGTCTCCCACATTGCAGGCACATTCTTTACCAGCTGAGCCACCAGGGAAGACTAAGGGTCTAGAAGTAGGTAGCCTATCCCTTCTCCAGCAGATCTTCCTGACCCAAGAATCAAACTGGGGTCTCCTGCATTGCAGGCTGACTCTTTACCAGCTGAGCCCCCAGGGAAGACTAAGGTAATTAACTGGCCAAAGTTGTAGAGGTGAGTCAGTATCAACTTGAAGCAAAACACAATGCCTGACTCATAATCAGTTTCAAAAATATTTATTTCCTAGACTTTTGGGAACTGACTGGAGCCCAAATTTATGCCTTGATAGTCTTTTGATTGTTGTTGTTAATTCATCTCACCCTTACTTAGAAAATATTTTATTTCCTGGGTGCCATTAGATTCTAATGAGGCTTAGTTTTCTAAGCCTCAGGCTATGCCTCATTTAGACTTTTCTTTCAGAAAGGCTCTCTTTCCATGGGTACTTTCATCTTAACCCATGAATTTATATACAACATTAATGGAATTTCACATTTTCCCACAACTTCTCTCGTCTAGTTGTTGCAAGTTATGGTTGCCAAATCATAATAGAATAACTGTTACATTTTTATGTTATTTTAATAGCAAGACACTTTCTTGTCTTGATAGAGTATTGTCAAAAGTCCATGCTCATTGCAAATATCTAATGCAAATTTGTATGAGTTCTGTTGCTGATATAAACTTTTTAAAGAACAGTTCAAGTGATTGACAATTTAATTCATTGCCATTTTGGGGGTCTTTTCTGCTTAGGGCCCATTAATATTACTAAATATTAAGATTAGAATATTTACTTAGACAAGTGCAAATCTTTTGAAATAATATAAAATAAAAATACTGGAACCTAACTTGTTTTGCTAACTAAACTAGACAACATCTACTTTGATAGGAATATACTGTGCTATGGAAAGAAAAAAGAAGGGACCTTAGTTCCAATCAAAAGTTTTCTATTAATCAACTTATGGAACTAGGGAAAGTTAACAAGCCTTTATTTTTAATGTTAAATTTAGACAGAGAAAACTTGCAAAACCAGTACAGAAACTTACAAAAATAGTGCTGCATAACTCTCATTCTGCTTTGTCTAACATTTTGTGTGTGTGTGCTCAGTCATGTCCAACTCTAGCACCACATAAAACCATAACACAATTTTAAAAATCAGAAAACATTGATATGATATTATAACCCCACACAGATCATAACTTTTAGAGGTGCAAAAACACTATAGAAATGATATTGTCTCATTTATTCCATTGTGCAAACAAGACAAATTTTTTAAGGTTTTTTATTTATCTTCTACTAATTTATTCTGCTTTGCTTTTATTTGCTTATACTGTTAAAGTAATTCTCCACTGGAAGAGAAAATGACAAAAGGAAAACATATTTTAATATTATTATTTCCTTCTGTTGAAGACACACTACTTAATTATTTAACTCCACCTGTGCTTAACACATTACAGGAGATTTTTTTGAACAAAAAATGACAAGTTTTTCAAGAAACTCCACTTTAATGAGCTCAAAATTTTTATGGGGTATTGTTGATTTACAATGTTGTGTTAGTTTAAGTGTACAGGAAAGTGATTGAATCAGTTATACAAATGTATATATCCACTCTGTTTTTGATTCTTCGCCCATATAGGCCATTATAATGTATTGAGTAGAGTTCTAAGTGCCATAGAGTAGATCTTCATTAGTTGTCTATATTACATATAGTAATGTATATGTCAATCCCAATCTTCAAATTTATTCTGGCCCCTTCCTTATCCCTGCTAATCATAAATTTGTTTCTACATCTGCAATTCTATTTCTGTTTTGTAGGTGAGTTTATTTGTATCCTTTATTTTTTAGATTCCACATATAAGTGATATCATATGATATTTGTCTTTCTCTGACTTACTTCATTCACTTGACAATCTCTAGGTTCATCCATGTCGCTGGAAATGACTAACATTCCATTATATATATGCACCACTTCTTCTTTATCCATTTCTCTGTAGACACTTAGAAAACATATCCAAATATTTTAGGAGCTATATCATAAAAGAAAGATAGCTTGGTTCACCCAAATTATGCTTTATAGGTTTCTTCTAAATAATCACTGTGTATACCATTTCTATTTTTAAGTGGACCTTTTGGCCAGTGTCAGTTTGGTCTTATATCACTTAATTTAGTATATTTGAAATGAATATTATTTATTATTATATCTCAACAAAATATATTATCTTTTGGAGAGAGATACAGGTATGGCTGCAGTCCAGGGGTCGCAAAGAGTCGGACACGACTGAGTGACTTCACTTTCACTTTTCACTTTCCTGCATTGGAGAAGGAAATGGCAACCCACTCCAGTGTTCTTGCCTGGAGAATCCCAGGGATGGCAGAGTCTGGTGGGCTGCCATCTATGGAGTCGCACAGAATCGGACACAACTGAAGCGATTTAGCAGCAGCAGCAGCAGCAGCAACAGGCAAGAATTGTTAATACTAACAAGAATTGAGTAGGAAGAAATTTTCAAAGGATATGAATAATGCCTATAAATAATTATATAATTATAGACATTACAGATTTTTGCCTAATATAAATGATGCCTAAATAACAATTTTGTAAATCTAAACAGAAATCCAAAGAGCACAATTATCTGTCTCTAATCTTAGTGAGGTAACACCTCACACCAGTCAGACTGGTTAATATCAAAAAGTCTACAAATAACAAATTCTGGAAGGTTTGTGGAAAAAAAAGGGAACCAACCTCTACACTGTTGGCTGGAATGTAAATTGGTGCTGCCACTATGGAAAGCAGTATGTAAGGGCCTAAAAAAAAAACTAAAAATAGGGCTACCATATGATCCAGCAACCCCATTCCTGGGCATATATCTGAAAAAGACAAAAATTTGTATTCAAAAGTATACATGCACTCCAGTGTTCATATAAGCACTATTTAAAATAACCAAAACATGGAAAGAACCCAAATGCCTACCAACAGATGGTTGGTTTAAGATGTGATACACACGTGCTCAGCTGTGTCTGACTCTTTCTGACCCCATGGACTGTAGCCCATCAGGCTTACCTGTCCATGGGATTTCCTAGGCAGGAATACTGGAGTGGGTTGTCATATCCTCCACATATATATACACAAAATGATACAATGGGATATTACTCAGTCATAAAAAAGAATGAAATAATGTCATTTGCAGCAACACAGTCTTAGAGATTGTCATACTGAATGAAGTAAGTCAGACACAAAAATACAAGTAACATATGATATTAGTTATATGTGAAATCTTATTCAAAACCAACACAGACTCACAGACATTAAAAAAAAAAAAAAACAACTTATGGTTACCAAAAGGGAAAGGGATGGGGGAGAGAGAGAAATTAGAAGTATGGGATTAATAGATACAAATTACTATATGTAAAATAGCTAAGCAACAAGGATTTACTGTACAGCACAGAAACTATAATCAGTATCTTATAATAACCTATAATGGGAGATAATCTGGAAATCATAACTTTAAAAGTAAAGTAAATCATCACTTTACTATATACCTGAACCTAACAAAATACTGTAAACTAACTATACTTGAATCAAAGAAGAAAAGCATTTATAAAAAATAAAGAGGATATATAAATTTGCATTAGAGAATTCAAAAGTCAAAATCTCACTTTAGTCTGATTGATTTACTTTACATTTTTAAGTTCTCAATATTCAAGCTGTTCAGGATTTTGTCTCTGCAATTTTAGGAGGCGCTCAGAGAACATCATTAACTCTCAGAATGATAATTAGCAGAACACTTAATTTTCATGCATGCATATAATTTTCGTGTGAAAGCATGAAATCATGCCATGCTTCATCATCAAATAGTTAAGTATTACAGTGAAATTCTCCCTTTGCCCAGAATGCAAGGATAAAAAGTAAAGCCATACTTCCTCCCATCACTTCATGGGAAATAAATGGGGAAACAGTGGAAACAGTGTCAGACTTTATTTTTTGGGGCTACAAAATCACTGCAGGTGGTGACTGAAGCCATGAAGTTAAAAGACACGTACTCTTTGGAAGGAAAGCTATGATCAACCTAGAGAGCATATTCAAAAGCAGACACATTACTTTGTCGACTAAGGTCCGTCTAGTCAAGGCTAGGGTTTTTCCAGTAGTCATGTATGGATGTGAGAGTTGGACTGTGAAGAAAGCTGAGCACTGAACAACTGATGCTTCTGAACTGTGGTGTTGGAGAAGACTCTGAGAGTCCCTTGGACTGCAAGGAGATCCAACCAGTCCATTCTGAAGGAGATCAGCCCTGGGATTTCTTTGGAAGGAATGATGCTAAAGCTGAAACTCCAGTACTTTGGCCACCTGATGCGAAGGGTTGACTCATTGGAAAAGACTCTGGTGCTGGGAGGGATTGGGGGCAGGAAGAGAAGGGGACAACAGAGGATGAGATGGCTGGATGGCATCACGGACTCGATGGATGTGAATCTGAGTGAACTCCGGGAGTTGGTGATGGACAGGGAGGCCTGGCGTGCTGCGATTCATGGGGTGGCAAAGAGTCAGACACGACTGAGTGACTGAATTGAACTGAACTGAACTGATACTTCCTCATCACCAGCTTGCGAATGTCATGCAGTTCACACAAGACATAGCATTCTTTTAGGGTCAATAGTTGTGATGCATGGGTGTAGTTGCTCCACAGCAGGTGGGATCTTCCTGGACCAAGGATCGAACCTGCGTCTCCTGTATTGGTCGGCAGATTCTTTACCACTGAGCCACCAGGAAAGCCCTTGTGTTGGTTTCTGAGCTTCCCAGGTGGCGCTAGTGGTAAAGAACCCACCTGCCAATTCAGGAGATTTAAGAAATGTAGGTTCAATCCCTGAGTGGGGAAGAGCCCCAGGAGGAGGTCACCACAATTCACTCCAGTATTCTTGCCTAGAGAATCACATGGGCAGAGGAGTCTGGCGGGCTATGGTCCATAGGGGCACAAAGAATCAGACATGACTGAAGCGACTTAGCATGCACACACAAACAGCTCCTTTTTCTTTCTCATTGGGAGAAGACCGCCTTTCCATTATTTGCATACATGATTTGTATTAGTGAGAAAGAAATAGCTTGAACTTCTCTAAAGTAGATGAACAGCTACTTTGAAAAGATAATTCAGGATTCATGACACATTTAAACCCCAGGGTTTTTACTTGGCCCTGCAAGTTGAAAGACCTTTGTATTTGCAAGCATCATTTTTTTTCTAAGAATCCATCCAAATCATCCAATATCCTATGCCCTTAGATCAAACACATATGGAACAATATTAAAAATTCCTTGAAAAAAAACCTTAAGGAGAAATAAATTGATTTAAAACTGCAATAAATAAAAATGTTGCAACTAGAAATAGATGACATACTCATTTCTTGGGTTTCCTGTCAAATCTAAACTTTGCTGCAATTCTTTATCTTATGGCTTCATTCAGTCTATAGGTTGCCTTCATATCTGTGTTTAAGTCATTGCACATTTACAGATCACCTACTCCATGACTTTGCTATACATGGATTAAAAAGATAAGTGAAATTATTTTATTTACCAGGATAAAGCTTACAATTAGATAATAGGAATAATAAGACAGATACACAAAATGCAGAGAAGGTAAATGCCTTAAGAAAAATCCAAATAAAGAATAATTTAAATATATAGAGATAGAAGCAAAGAGAAAAACAGAAGCTTGTTGTAACTGTAAGAAACTTCCTGAATAAGGAGGTGTTTAAGATAAATTTTAATGAATTTTGACAAGAAAGAAAGGAAGAGATTTTAGAGAGTAGAAAAGGAAGACAGACAAGTGAAAAAGTACAGAGCATAGTATGTTCACATCTTTTGAAGAATAGGTGATAAGGTTAAAAAGGAATTAGTAATAATTTATAGGACTTTGTAGCTGATAATGTAGAAAGAAAAATTAAAAGTGAATTTGTGGTTTAAAACTCACATATGCAATGGTGGTTAATTAGACAAAGAAACAAGACAGGATAATGCACAGCTTTTAGGGACAGGAAACGGATATATACTTTTATGAAAATGCTGATTAAAGTAATGGCTCAGACATTTGGGCTGAATTATGATTTAGACCTTTAAAAATATTATGAAGTGTATAAGAGTTGGAATAGGACTTGGTATCAAATTCTGGATCTTCTCATTTGTATGACCTTGATTATTTGTGTATTCAGTCACGTCTGACTTTTTGTGGCCCCATGGACTATAGCCCACCAGGATCCTCTGTCTATGGAATTTTCCCAGCAAGAATGCTGGAGCGGGTTGCCATTTCCTACCTCAGGGGATATTCCCGACCCAGGAATTGAACCTGCGTCTCTTACATTTCCTGCATCGGCAGGCTAATTCTTTACCACTAGCGTCACCTGAGTATCACAAACTCTTTGAGCATCCTGTTATTCACTGTTAAAAATAGAGATGAAAAGTGTTTTTCAACCTACAAACTCAAACGCATCCAGATATTCCTAATATCTGTATAAAAGTAATCATTGAAACTATTACTATTAAAGAAAGGACAGTGTATAGGAGGTCTGAAGAGGTGTTAGTCAACTTGCCCTGTTTGATAAATGAAAAAAAAAAAAAAAAAAATTCTAAACATCACATGCAATTTTTTGGTTGATAGTTGACTTTATAGTTTATGACACATATGCATATCTGCACATTATATTGCTTGACTTAATCTGTTTTTGAACTTTTTAAAATACGTGCCATAACTTATGTAGTCCTCTAAGATTTATTTTATCCAATTCAGATTGTGATGCTAAGATTCTCATAATTTTTAATTATAGATAATTTTTATTGTCACATGGTATGATGGTAATCCATTTTATAAAAATTCCATAGTCATCCATTCCATTATTTATAGATATTTTTTGTTGTTTTCAGTGGTTTTTTGCTACTATCAACAGTGACACAATGAACATTTTTGCTATGTCTTTCAGCAAGAGCCATATGTCCGGGAATGTTCAACTCTAGAAAACAATGTTAAATTGACTCCTGAGATAGTTTTGTCATGTTACACTCCTGCCAGCAATGTATAAAAGGTCTGTATCCTCTCCAAACCATAGATCCATCAAATTTCTTCAGTTTTATTGATGAGTGATGAACAATAGCAACTCACTGTGTTTTTTTTTTAATCAACATTCCACTAATTACTAGTAAAGTTTAGTGACTAGTTATATTTTATTAGCTATATACATCTTTGGTGACATGTCTTTTTAATATCTTGACCATTTTATTGTTACTGTTTTTATGTTTTAACTTATAGGATCTTTTATATATACTTGATTTTACTCTTTGCTGGTTATAAGAATTTCAAATAACTTTTTACACTCTCTTCCCTGTCTAAAGTGCTTTGTGAGAAACACATACTTAATTCATGCATCATCTGTTGGTTCATTTTTAAATGTGACATGTCTTTTTAATATTTTGACCATTTTATTGTTACTGTTTTTATGTTTTAACTTATAGGATCTTTTATATATACTTGATTTTACTCTTTGCTGGTTATAAGAATTTCAAATAACTTTTTACACTCTCTTCCCTGTCTAAAGTGCTTTGTGAGAAACACATACTTAATTCATGCATCATCTGTTGGTTCATTTTTAAAACTATTTTTGTGCTTTTGAGTCATATAGAATATTCTGTCCATCGAGGTCAGAAAGATGTGTATCTATATTTTCTTCTGAAAGTTTTAAAGTTCAGCTTTTGCTCTTTAAATTTTTAAATTCACATAAAGCTGATTTTTATATACTGTGTGAGGTATAAAACCAGCCATTGTTTTTCTTATTAATGATCCATCTCTAGCTCTATTTATTGAATACTCTTTTCTTTTTCAGTGACCCATCTCTTGCTCTATTTATTGAATACTTTTTCTCTTTCTTGATCATCCATCAATGTTCAGTCTAAGCCAGAGTTTTTCATGGATCCCTCTTTTGTTCCTGTTGCTGATTTTATCTTCTCCTCACAGCACCATCATTCTGCCCTAATTGAAGTGTGACATATAGGGCAATTCCTCCCTCTTTAATCTTTTCTTTTTTTGTCCATTAACATAAGTGAATCTATTTTGTATTGCTATTATTTGAAGCCCTTTGCAATATTAACTCATTTAAAATAAACTTAAAGGTAGGTACTTTGCCCCAATTCTACAGAAGAGGAAAGTGAGACATAAAGAAGTTAAGTAACATTTCTAAGGTAATACAGTGAGTAACTGCACAGTAGGAATCATAAACCAGCAGTTTGGCTTCAGAGTCAAGTATTATCATTAATCATTGTATATTAATGATATCATTAGATTATCATTAGTATCATTTGCAAATGATATAATAACCTGAAGACACTTACTGTTAGCTCAGCATTCTATGGAAGCGGGTAACCACATACTTTGCAAAGGTCTTTTCTTTGATCCGTTTCAATTACACCTCATATGTGTTTGAGGGGAATCAATGGAAAAAACAGTTTTGTTTGGATAATGTATTTATCTATGAATGATTCTGAATCTGAACAGTTTAAGAATATTTGACAACTCCCTTTAACAGTTGAGTCATAAAATGCAATGTTTACTATGGAATTGGACTCCAAAAACATACTTGTGGAAATTCACCATAAGTACAAGAAAAAGAAAGAGAAAATCAGTACAGGTTTTTTGCAATATATACCTTTGCTGACAGACTAGAATCTTCTGGAAGCATATAGCATTCACTTCCCGTCTGTTGTCTCCCAACATTGTTTAACCATCAAGTGTTAGAATAAACAGCATGAGCTTGTCTCATTTCACACTTTCATTTGCCATTATTTCAAAAGCCTGTGACCAGACCCCCCAAAAAGGAGCTTCTAGTCCCAAGATGACATTCTTACCTGCACGTGGCTTCAGGTGATTCAGCTCTGCCAGGGATGCTGTGAGAGCCATCCACAGTGCCTCTGCTCTCATTCACATGGAGCACCAACAGTTCCGGAACTGACACAGCTCACTGCAAAGTGGAGAAAATTTCATGCTTCTTTCACAATACTTTTCCTTTGTCTGATTTTTATTAGATCTCAAAACCATTTTAAAAATTGGCAAAAGCCAATGAGAAAATGATTCAGATAATAGGTATTTTTCTTTTACCTTTTCTTCTCAGGATTTGTCTATTTCACAAAGCACCTATATCACCTGCTAAAAGGACTGCCTCCATTCATCTCACTAAAGTATATTCTATGTTCTATGTCTTTTCCAAAATCTCAAAGCTACTCTCTGAGTAAGTTAAAATACTGATATTTAGATAGTGTAGATATATTCAGGATACTTAGTCTGTAATATATGGATATGAGTTTACATCATTCATAAGACTTACCCATTAAATTTCAGGTATGTTTTAACAACTACGTGACACATTGTATTCTAAGCATTTTCAAATTTATTATCACTTTTAATAATCAAAATAACTCTAGATGTATATATGCTTGAGTACACATGGAAAATACATATAATTGTCTCTATATTATAGATGAGTAAGCAGGCTCAATAGGTTTCATTATTTTCCTAAAGCTATTCTGTTGCTAAGAGGCATATTAACAATTTAAATTCAGATTTTCTTACTCCAGTGAGAAATGCAGTCCGAAATGCCATACTTTAATGCAATCTCAAAAATGACAGAACGATCTCTGTTTCAAAGGGAGCTATTCAATATCAGAGTAATCCATGTCTATGCCCTGACCTGTAATGCTGAAAAACTGAAGTTGAATGGTTCTAGAAAGATCTACAAGCCCTTCTAGAACCAACACCCAAAAAAAGATGTCCTTTTCATTATAGGGGACAGGAATGCAAAAGTAGGAAGTCAAGAGATACCTGGAGTAACAGGCAAATTTGGTCTTGGAGAAGAGAATGAGGTAGGGCAAAGGCTAACAGAGTTTTGCCAAGAGAATGCACTGGCCATAGAAAACACTATCTTCCAACAACACAAGAGAAGACCCTACACAGGGACATCACCAGATGGTCAATACTGAAATCAGATTGATTATTATATTCTTTTAGCCAAAGGTGGAGAAGCTCTATACAGTCAGCAAAAACAAGACCAAGAGCTGACTGTGGCACAGATCATGAACTCCTCATTGCCAAATTCAGACTGAATTGAAGAAAGAAGGGAAAACCACTAGACCATTCTGGTATGACCTAAATCAAATCCCTTATGATTATGCAGTGGAAGTGACAAATAGATTCAAGGAATTATATCTGATAGACAGAGTGCATGAAGAACTATGGATGGTGGTTAGGACATTGTACAGGAGGAAGTGATCAATACCATGCCCAAGAAAAAGAAATGCAAAAAGGCAAAATGGCTGTCTGCAGAGGACTTACAAATAGCTGAGAAAAAAAGAGAAGCTAAAGGCAAAGGAGAAAAGGAAAGATATACCCATTTAAATGCAGAGTTCCAAAGAATAGTAAGGAGAGATAAGAAAGGCTTCCTCCATGATCAATCCAAAGAAATAGAGGAAAACAATAGAATGGGAAAGACTAGAGATCTCTTCAAAAAAATTAGAGATACCAAGGGAACATTTCATGCAAAGATGGGCACAAAAAGGACAGAAATGGTATAACCCTAACAGAAGCAGAAGATATTAAGAAGAGGTGTCAAGAATACACAGAAGAACTATACAAAAAAGATCTGCATGACCAGATAACCATGATGGTGTGATCACTCACCTAGAGCCAGACATCCTGGAATGTGAGGTCAAGTGGACCTTAGGAAGCATCATGGCGAACAAAGCTAGTGGAGATGATGGAATTCCAGTTGAGCTATTTCAAACCCTAAAAGATGATGCTGTGAAAGTGTTGCACTCAATATGTCAGCAAATTTGGAAAACTCAGCAGTGGCCACAGGACTGGAAAAGGTCAGTTTTCATTCCAATCCCAAAGAAAGGCAATGCCAAAGAATGCTCAATCTACCACACAATTGCTCTCATCCCACATGCTAGCAAAACGATGCTCAAAATTCTCATAACCAGGCTTCAACAACATGTGAACCGTGAACTACCAGATGTTCAAAGTGGACTTAGAAAAAGCAGAGGAACCAGAGATCAAATTGCCAATATCCACTAGATCATTGAAAAAAAAAGAGAGTTCCAGGAAAACATCCATTTCTTCTTTACTGCCTATGCCAAAGCCTTTGACTGTGTGGATCACAACAAACTGTGGAAAATTCTTAAAGAGATGGAAATACCAGACCACTGACCTGCCTCCTGAGAAATCTGTATGCACGTCAAGAAGCAACAGTTAGAACTGGACATGGAACAACAGACTTGTTCCAAATTGGGAAAGGAGTATGTCAGGGCTGTACATTGTCACCTTGATTATTTAACTTATACACAGAGTACATCATGAGAAATGCTGGACTGGATGAAACAAAAGCTGGAATCAAGATTGCATAGAGAAATATCAATAGCCTCAGATATGCAGATGACACTACCCTTATAGTAGAAAGCAAAGAAGAACTAAAGAGCCTCTTGATGAAAGTGAAAGAGGAGAGTGAAAGTGCTGGGTTAAAACTCAACATTCAGAAATCTAAATTCATGGCATCCAGTCTCATAACTTCATAATAAATAGATAGGGAAACAGTGGAAACAGTGAGAGACTTTATTTTTTTGGACTCCATAATCACTGCAGATGGTGACTGCAGCCATGAAATTAAAAGATGCTTTCTGACTGGAAGAAAAGTTATGACCTGCCTAGACAGCATATTAAAAAGCAGAGACATTACTTTGCTGACAAAGTTCCATCTAATTCAGTTCAATTCAGTCACTCAGTCGTATCTGACTCTTTGCGACCCCATGAACCACAGCACGCCAGGCCTCCCTGTCCATCACCAACTTCTGGAGTCCACCCAAACCCATGTCCATCCATTCTGTGATGCCATCCAGCCATCTCATCCTCTGTTGTCCCCTTCTCCTCCTGCCCCCAATCCCTCCCAGCATCAAAGTCTTTTCCAATGAGTCAACTCTTCGCATGAGGTGGCCAAAGTACTGGAGTTTCAGCTTTAGCATCATTCCTTCCAAAGAAATCCCAGAGCTGATCTCCTTTTGGATGGACTGGTTGGATCTCCTTGCAGTCCAAGGAACTCTCAAGAGTCTTCTCCAACACCACAGTTCAAAAGCATCAGTTCTTCAGTGCTCAGCTTTCTTCACAGTCCAACTCCCACATCCATACATGACCACTGGAAAAACCATAGCCTTGACTAGACGGACCTTTGTCAACAAAGTAATGTCTCTGCTTTTTAATATGCTCTCTAGGTTGGTCATAACTTTCCTTCTAAGGAGTAAACGTCTTTTAATTTCATGGCTTCAGTCACCATCAGCAGTGATTTTGGAGCCCAGAAAAATAAAGTCAGCTACTGTTTCCACTGTTTCCCCATCTATTTGTCATGAAGTGATGGGACCAGATGCCATGATCTTAGGTTTCTGAATGCTGAGCTTTAAGCCAACTTTTTCACTCTCCTCTTTCACTTTCATCAAGAGGCTTTTTAGTTCTTCTTCACTTTCTGCCATAAGGGTGGTGTCATCTGCATATCTGAGGTTATTGATATTTCTCCTGGCAATCCTGATTCCAGCTTGTGCTTCCTCCAGCCCAAAGTCTTTCATGATGTACTCTGCATGCAAATTAAATAAGCAGGGTGACAATATACAACCTTGACATACTCCTTTTCCTATTTGTTAAATATTTCCTATTTGTTAAATTTGTTAAAATTTTCCATCCAGTTAAAGCTTTGGTTTTTCCAGTAGTCACGTATGGATGTGAGAATTGGACTATAAAGGAAGCTGACTGCCAAAGAATTGATGCTTTTGCACTGTGGTGTTGGGGAAAACTTTGAGAGTCCCTTGGACTGCAAGGAGATCCAACCAGTCTATCCTCAAGGAAATCAGTCCTGAATATTTATTGGAAGGATTGATCTTGTAGATGAAACTCCTATACTTTGGCCACCTGATGCAAAGAACTGACTTAATTTTTATAAAAATCCTGATTCTGGGAAAGATTGAAGGTGAGAGGAGAAGGGGATGACAGAGGATGAGATGGTTGGATGGCATCACCAACTCAATGGACATGAGTTTGAGCAATCCCTGGGAGTTGATGATGGACAGCGAGGTCTGGCGTGCTGCAGTCCATGGGGTCACAAATAGTTGGACATGACAGAGTGACTGAACTGAACTGAACTTTCTCACTCCAAGTGTATGACTTCCTTCTCTTCTTTCTAACCTCCCTCATATTGCAATATTGATATTAAAGAATAGCAGATGACCTTATCTTTACCATTCTAAAATGCAGGGCCTTGCTCATCGGTGTTGTCTAAATTAAAGTAATACATTTCCATAACTATGTGCTGTGTCCATTTTTATTTGAATTCAGGTGTTAACATTTAGATCATTCCTAATTCCTTTCCCAGACTTTGCTTCATGGCAAAGGCCCAAATTTGAGCTAATGATTTGAAAGCGTGATGTAATGGGTTTATAGAAGAAGGGATAAAAAGAAGTTGGACTGAACAAGATAAGGTTAGCCATTGTTTTTAAAAAGTCATCTTTTAAAAGCAGGAATCCTGGCCCCCTAATAGGAAAACTAAGTGAGAATTTAAATTTTAATTATAGACTTCTTCAAAGGTTACTCTTTGTGTAGCCCAATAAGAGGCAGCTTTTTATAGATACCAGTTTATTCACTTTTTTAACACACCAAACTGAACAATCAGTTTCATGATTTTTTTTCTACTATTAAAAGAAGTTTCCTTTTGAACTTCTGCCCTAATAAATAAGGTAATGCTTCAAATGAATTGAAAGTTATAGAACAATCTGAACCCCTTGGGCTCTGGGCTCAAGGTGTTTAACTTACTGTGAATAGTGAGGGTCAGAGTGACACAGAGGAGTACACAAAGAAAAGGTAACCATGGAGCCCAGAACACCAGCAGTTCCATTTGTCTTGGTCTGGAAATTGGTACATAATGGCCTGGAAGTTATCTGGAGAGGTTCCAATTCCAGCTGTCCTATGAATCACTGTGTAACCTTTTCAAAGACATGCTTTCCTCTGGACCTTGGCTACCCTCATCTGTAAAGTGACAATTGATCTATAAGGACTCTAAGATTCCTTACAGTGCTAAAAGTCTAAGATCCCAAATGCTTCTGAAGAAATTAATTTAAAAAGAACTCATTAATAAACAAATGGGACTGATCAAACTTAACAACCTTATGCACAGCAAAGGAAACCATAAACAAAATGAGAAAACAACCTACAGAATGGGAGAAAATATCTGCAAAATATGTGACTGAGAAGGGCTTAATTTTCAAAATATAATAACACCTCATACAACTCAACAAGAATAAAAATAAACAATCCAATAAAAAAATGGGCAAAAGACCTAAATAGTCATTTTTCCAAAGCAAAAATGCAGGTGGCCACTTCGTATTGGTCAGAATGGCCATCATTAAAAAGTCTACAAATAACAAGTGCTGAAGAGGGTGTAAAGAAAAGGGAAACTTCCTGCCCTGTTGGTGGGAATGTAAGTTGGTGCATCCATTACAGAAAACAGTATGGAAGTTCCTCAGAAAACTAAAAATAGAATTAGTGTTGATCCAGCAATCTCACTCTTGGGCATACATCTAGACAAAACTATAATTCAAAAAGATACATGTACCCTTATCTTAATAGCAGCACTATTTACAGCAGCCAAAACATGAAAACAGTCTGAAAGTCTGTGGACAGATGAATCAACAAAGAAGATGTGTACATACATGAAATAGAATACTATCCAGCCACAAGAAAGAACAAAATATTGCCATCTGCAGCAATATAGGTGCAACTAGAGATTGTAAGTGAAGTAAGTCAAAAAGAGAAAGACAAATTCCATATGATATCACTTATATGTGGAATCTAAAATATGATGTAAGTGAACATATCTATGAAACAGAAACAGAATTTTGGACATAAAGAACAGACTGGTGGTTGCCAAGGGGGAGAGCTGCCAAGCAGATGTAAACTTTTATGTAAAGATTGAATAAATGTCAAGGTCTTACTGTATAACACAGGTGACTATGTTCAATATCCTGTGATAAATCATAACATTTAAAAAGAGAATGTAAATATATGGATAACTAAATCACTTTTCTCCACAGTAGAAATTAATACATTGTAAATCAACTATACTTCAATTTTAAAAATATATTGATTGATTAAAAAATAAAAAGAGCTCAGTAGTGACTAAACAGTGCAGAAAAAAACAGTATCATGGAAGCTGGAAGTATACAATCTCAGATGTGAAGCCCTTTAAAAATGTACTTTTCCTTATGAGTAGGGCTGGTGTTGCAAAGGAAGTATTTGTCAGACTCCAGGCATAATTTCACTTTGATTAAATGTTTGTGATGGTTCTTCAAATCATGCTACTTATCTAGTCTGATTTGATTGCCTGGTTCTTTAACACTTAGGAAAGTGTATCATGGTGCTATTTCATAGGCTGGATTTTCAAAAGACACAGAAATTCTGTACATGCATTACTCTGCAAGAACATTGTATTTTTGAGAGCTCAGTATCTAGTATATTGTGATGAATCCATTAAAAATATTTGGCAAAGTAGATGATGTAATACATGATTTCCTGCATTGACGGGATCTATATTCTACAGGTGTCTTTTTTGTTACTACAGTTTGGTGATTATTCATGCTGGACTTACTATGATAACTTGATAATCATTGCTACATACTATTATCAACCTGAAGTCAACAATGCTAAGAGCTCCTTTTAGGCTTTCAACTATTTATAGTCTAAGCATAAAGATGAAAAGGTTACTGAATGGAAGCTACAGATAAAAGAGAACATCTTCTATGTTGTTTCCAATAGAAAAGTAACATCATTTTTACTGGTCAACTTTCTTTTTTAATTTATGTTTTTGGGATGAGTAGTGGAAAGAACGTGGTTCTAGAAATCACAATATCATAGCTTTAATCCAGGTTTTCTACCAAACTGAATGTGCGAAAAATGTCATTTAGAGGTTCTGAAATTCAGTTACCTCATTGGTATACTGCATGATTCATTCTACAACTTTTTCATTTCATTTATTATTTTATAATTAGCTTGAATCCCTTTTCCAAATTCTTGAATGTAGGTTCTTATAAATCCGAACAAAAAAATTCATTTTGAAATTGATACTTAGTGTGTAATAGTTGACTCTGACATGGTTCCTCAATCTCTCTAAAAATCACCTTATTGACAAGCAACATTTAAAAAGTCATTCTGAAAAGGTAAAAAGACATACAATCATCATCAATAAGACTTGCCTTTGGAAAACAAAGGGTTGAATGCATGTTATTTTATATTCATGGGGTGCGAGAAGAACTGTCATTGTGCCACTGATATTCTTCATGCTTAAGAACTGAAACAAAAGAAATGGCAGATTTACCATAAAATTGTCACACAGATTTCCTGCTTGTGATATATAGGGAATCCTATGCTTCATACTGCTTATTTATATAAATGTCAGGGTATGTTACAGTATATATTTATAAACATAAATGTCCTGTAAATATGCTGATATTACTATGATGATTTAACAATGGTGTGTGTGTGTGTACATGTACGTATGTTGTGTGTGCATGCTCACACACAGATTTATGTCTGTCAGGAAAGAGAAGACAATGGAAAAAGAAATAAAAGAATTAAATAAGTCTAAATTGGACTATAATTATATTGAATGTATTAAAGGCAGTGATCTTTCAAAATAGTAAGCTGTATACTGGATGAAAAGGCTATAATTAATCTGCATTTGAATTTACTTCCATTTAGCAGTGGAGATAGTACAGCATGATCTAATTGTGAAAGAAAACCACATAGTGTGAAAATCCTATACTGAATGCTGCTGCTGCTGCTAAGTCGCTTCAGTCGTGTCCAACTCTGTGCGACCTCAGAGATGGCAGCCCACCAGGCTCCCCCAGTGTGAAAATCCTATACTGAATAGTAAAGGGAAAAAAGAAGTTATTAGTGTGCTGGACAGTTGAACTGAATTACTGTTTTACAGTCTAAAGTAATTTCCACATCAGAATGTAAGCTTATATTCAGAGCAAATTCATAAATTAGATCTGATCTGACAAGGAAAACAAATAAACATAAAACTATTCACATATAAAAGCCTAGGTTGTTTCAGAATAAAGAAACTCTTCAGTTGTGGAAGGAAATAATATAAAAAATGTATCTGTATCTTTGCAACAAATATCATTGTTATAGCACAGGAATTAAAATACTTAAATATAATAGAAAAACAACACTATTTATAGCTCATTTTCAAGAGTAGGCAGCTAGCCAAGTTAGCAAATACATTTACCACTTGTGAAATATTCTGCCTGAAGAAAGCAGTTCTTTTCTCGTAATGAGGTTTCCTGAGTCAGTGTTTCTTCAAGAAGCATCAGTACAACCTGGAAACTTCTTAGAAATGCAAATTCTGACCCCACCCAAAATCAGTGGAGTCAGAAAATAAGGGGAAAGACTGCTTTCCGTGTGATTCTCGTGCACATGAGAATTTGAGAAGCAACAGCTTAGTGATAAAGTAGAGAAAGTGGATAGTAACTATTTTCTGTCATCATGAAATCACTATGTACTAGATTTCATACTTATGTTTCTTAACAACCTTCAGAAAAGATTCTATTGAAGTCACTAGACAAATATTTCTTTAGATTTTAATAATTTTTACCATATAAATATCTAAGAGGCTTATTATTGCCAAGCAATAGTCAATAGTTCAGTGAAACAAAATATGTGCAAATGACATCTTATATGCCAGACTTTAAGCCTTGTTTGCAACCAAATATCCTATCCCCTCACTTCATAGTATAAACACCATTAAGCTGACCAAGGAAAGGAAAGGAATGGAGATAAAGTAGGTAGTGAACTTGAGTTCATCTAAATTTATTTCTTCTGCTATAAAAAGTGAAAGTCAAGTAACCTTAAGCTTCCTTCACATATTTTCTTATGCATCTATCAATAATATATACAACTGGAGAGGAACAATGAGACCAAGAATCTTATGAGAGAATCTAGTAACAGAATCTAGAATCTAGTAACAATAATAGAAAATGGTAACATCAATTTGTATGACAATCGAATTCCTCACTCAGAACTCTTACCCATTTACATTATGCTTTGCAATAATGACTATGTAGCATATAAAAAACCTTTATAGTCACATCCAGAGTTCAGCAACATATGCTGCTTCTAGTAGAAAAAGAGAAAGTAAAAAATCTACAATGAATTGTTTTTATGGTTCAAAGGGAATTTAACTTGTAGTACTTAAAAAACTGTTTTTATTAAGAGAGGAATTATGGCCAGTGAGAATATGTAGAGAAATGAGATAAGTATGAGTCAAAAAGTTTCCATTAAAAACAAATGTTTATCTTTTGAAGACCAACTTATTCTCTGCATCTTATTATACACTTCAGTATATCTTCAAATTTTTATTTTTAGCACAGACTTTGCTCAGGATTATGGGTAAAGGCATTACATCATTTGCTAGGTCTTTCTAAGGATGAGTATGTACTTTTATTTGTCTTTTGGGATTCTCCACGTTTTATATATATGAATGTATACATGTACATGTATATTTAGCATCACAATGTTTGAAGGTATATAGAAGTGTTCATTCCAGTTACTTTTATTCTGAACAACTTCTACTGAAAATTTTCACTTTGACTTAAGAAAAAAATAGACACAGAGTCCAACGAGAACTGGGCAGTATTTGGTAGGAATTTTGAGAGTATACTTTAGAGACTTAGCAGATTAGGGATTTAATTTTTTAATGAAATCACTAAGAAAAATGATGATATAGCCTACATCTTATTTTTTAGACATCTATTTCAAAGTTGAATTTGTTACTCTATTGGAGAGTGTCCACCTGAACTCTGATGGAGTAACTGGCACTGGACTTGCCCTCTTACTGTGACATCTACAAACTGGGTAAAATATACAGTTGGTGCTTGGATACCTTGGGTAACAAGCAGCAAATGGCTGTGACAACTGAGAAAGGAAATCAGTTAGGTTAGCCCAAAACTCACAGAGATCTTCCATGCAGAGACATTTTCTGAACTGAAGACATTTTCTGGACAGAGATCTAAGCAGAAAACATGAAATTTTCACAGTGAATACACTAGAGTGTTCCAAAGTGGTGGAGGCAATACTGTCAGTAACTTATTTTCAAGTGATTTAAGAATTGAAAAAAAAGAAAAAGAACAAAACTCTTGAAGATGCACACATTGAAATTCAGGAAGAAGTGGCTGGAATTTATGACAGAGCACTTCACAGGAGACAACACCAAAGAAAACACTAACAAATTTTGCAGGGGAATCCCATTGACTTTCTTGCTGAATATGCAAAGATTTTTTGGTAAAGGCACACACACACACACACACACAAAAACCAACAAACATGCACAAAATAAAATTGAATTAGACTTCATCAAAATCAAAAATTTCAGTTTTCCCAAAGACACCTAAAAGAAAATTAAAAGACCACAAAATGGGAGAAAATACTTGCATATACACGATTAAGGAATTGTGCTTCAAATATGAAATGAATTCTTATAGGTCAATAAGAAGAAAATGAACAACACAATAAAAAATGAACAAAATATTTGAAAGGATATAACACAAAGGGATATTAAAAGAAAATTAAAAGACCACAAAATGGGAGAAAATACTTGCATATACACGATTAAGGAATTGTGCTTCAAATATGAAATGAATTCTTATAGGTCAATAAGAAGAAAATGAACAACACAATAAAAAATGAACAAAATATTTGAAAGGATATAACACAAAGGGATATATATGCATAGCCAATAAATACATTAAAAATGCTTCAATCACCAAAGAAATGCAAGTTAAAAACGTGAGATACCACTACACATCCACTAAACTGGCAAAAATTAAAAAGCCTGACAATATCAAGTATTGATGAGGATGCAAAACATCTATATGCTCACATATTCCTGCAAGAAAAATTAAATTGTATGGTCACTCTGAAAAACAGTTGGGCGGTTTAGAATAGAGTTCAGTTCAGTTCAGTCACTCAGTGGTGTCTGACTCTTTGTGACCCCAAAAACCGCAGTAGGCCAGTCCTCCCTGTTCATCACAACTCCCAGAGTCCACCCAAACCCATGTCCATTGAGTCGGTGATGCCATCCAACCATCTCATCCTCTGTTGTCCCTTTCTCCTCCTGACCATGATCTTAGTTTTCTGAATGTTGAGCTTTAGGCCAACTTTTTCACTCTCCTCTTTCACTTTCATCAAGAGGCTTTTTAGTTCTTCTTCACTTTCTGCCATAAGGGTGGTGTCGTCTGCATATATTAACTATATACTAATCATAATACTCAACAATTCTACACATAAGTATTTGTCCAAAAAAAATAAAATCATATATCTAATCCACAAAAGATTTATGTATCTATATTCATAGCATTTATATTTCCAAACTGAAGAAAATCAAATATTCATAAACTGATGAATGTAAACTGTAAATGGAAAAATTCACACTAGCAAAAAAGAACTAACTACTGATACATTCAACTGCATAGCTAAATACCAAAAAACACTGTAATGACCAAAACCATGCAGATGCAAAAAAGTACATATATAGCAGAATTCTGTTTTACAAAATTTTACAGTAGGTGAAACTGCACTTTAAAGATTAAAAAAAGAAAATAAGTGCCTGAGACCATGTGATGTGGGTGAAGAGACTGACTGCAGAGGAACATGAGGAGACAACTTAAGGTTAAATAAGTTTTATATCTTGATTGGTTTGCTGGTTACACATACATATACATTTGTCAAAACTCAGAGCAATATACTTAAAATTGTTTCATTTTATTTTAAGTAAATTATATTCAAAAAAGTTGATTTTAAATCAAAATATGCAAATAAATAAAAAGTTACTAATTTTAGCTCTTCAAATAATGTAGGAATCCAAGAGACTACACTGACATTAAATAATTTTTTAATTAATTAAGAGTGGAGAAACTCACAGTGGAATGTCAATGTCTAAAGACAGAAGGAATCTGTAAAATCACCACTTAGAAACCTTATTCAAAATAATTAACTCAGCCAAGAAATATCAATAAATGTTAAATGAGTAAGTAAATGTTTGCTGAGCAATGTGATATTTACATATTTTCAAATACCTCCAAATAAAGTACATATTGAACACATACAAAAGAAAGTGATTTACAGTCAAGAAAGATGGAAAACCCTACTTTAAGTGATGAAAGTCTACAAACTGCATACTACCTGATAAGATACAATATAAACAAAGCTTCATTTCAAGATATTCCTGGCAAAAGTACACACCCTAAATCTAATTCCAAAGAAACATAAATGTAAGTTAAAGAATATTTACTAAATTATTAGAGGAATCTAAATAAACATGACGAAGCACATGATCAATGATTGGATTATTTGATATAAAGGACATTATTGGTACAACTGGAAACACTTGAGTGGAATTTGATTATCAGATAATAGCATGTATCAGAGTTAATTTTCCAATTCTGATGGTTGTAGTCTGGATATATAAGAGAATATCCTAATTCAAGAAAATATATTCTAGTATTCTGAAATACTGGCATACCTTTTAAGTAAAGTAAGTGAAGTGAAGTGGCTCAGTTGTGTCCAGCTCTTTGCGACCCCATGGACTGTAGCCTATCAGCCTCCTCCATCCATGGGATTTTCCAGGCAAGAATACTGGAGTGGGTTGCCATTTCCTTCTCCAGGAGATCTTCCCCACCCAGGGATTGAACCTGGGTCTCCCGCATTGTAGACAGATGCTTTACCATCTGAGCCACCAGAGAAGTCTAACTTACTCTCAAATTATTCAAGAATAAAGGGAGTAAGAAAATCTCTCAGTACTATTTATGCTTAAATTTTACTAACTTCTTAGAGGATTCATTACAGCCATAAAATGAGGAAACTAATTTCCCCAGCCTGATAAAAACCATATATCCATTTTTACTAGACACAGAATAGCATATCTTTACAAAATGCATATAGAAGTTAAGTCCTATGTGTCAGTATAAAGCTAACAGTACTTACCAAACATGATTGGAAATATGATATTGTATATAAACTACACAAAAATCATTATTTAAACATTTTTCACCAGGATGTTCAAAACCCTCATATTTGAAAGCAATTATTGTTTATTATCATTTTCCTAGATTTTGGTTAGCCAATTTTTTAATTTAGTCTCCACCACAAAAGAATTAGGGCTTCCCTGGTGACTCAGACAATAAAGAATCCACCTGAAATGCAGGTGATCTGAGTTCAATCTCTGGGTCAGGAAGATCCCTTGGAGAAGGAAATGGCTATCCACTCCAGCATTCTTACCTGAAGATCACTTTCCACAGCTTTTTCCTGGCCCATTTAATACAGCTTAAATAGTTGAGTGTGCAAACCACTGAGCTATTATCATCTTTCAAGATTACATGTTTACCTTATACTCTTAATTTTTCTGATTTTTATTCTGAGATTCTACACTTCAGCTCCAAATACTGTATTAATACCTCCAACTTTCCAAAGCCTTGATCTAATTCAAATCCAGACATTACATTTTAAGAAATTTTCATATTTTCAGATCAATGTGTTAAAACAAACTAGAAAGTCACTGAGCAGACATACGTGATCATGAACTTTTCAAAAAAAACAAAGTATAGCCAGGGTCATCAGTACACATCAGTACATCAGGCCATCTGTTAAAATATTGAGATATTTCCATTCTCCTTGATACTTGGGCTTCCCTGGTGGCTCAGGTGATAAAGAATCTGCCTGCAATGTGGGAGACCTGAGTTCAGTCCCTGGGTTGGGAAGACCCCCTGGATGAGGGCGTGGAAACCCACTCCAGTATTCTTGCCCAGAGAATCCCCTTGGACAGAGGAGCATGGCAGGCTATAGTTGATGGGGTTGCAAAGAGTTGGACACAACTAAGTGACAAAGCACAGCACTTGATACTTAGCTGCGTTTCTGAACCAGAAGTGTTCACTGTGGTCTTTTCACTGTGATGCTTGCCAAATCTGATGCCATGTCAGGATTCCTCCTCTGAACTCATATTATCCTGAAACTAAAGACATCACGGTAGGAATACCAGAGGGCCTCCAGAATTCATTTTCAGAACCATGGCCAGCGGCTTCAAGGACTAGCCCATGCCAGTCACAGGCTTTTAAAGGAACAGATCTTAAAAGTTCTCATAACAAGCAAAAAATAAATAAATAAAAATAGTAACTGTATGAGGTGATGAATATTAACTAAACTTACTGTGGAAATCATTCTGCAATATATATTTATACCAAATCATTTTGTTATACACCTTAAACTTATATACTGTAATTTATCAATTATGTCTCAATAAAAGTGGAAGAAAAAGTATTTTGAACAGCACCTGTGGAATGTCCACTTATCCACATAAATCAGTTTCTTACATTTGTTTATACTGATCATTTCCTCTAAATTTTATTTATATTATTGTTGTCTCAAACAAAATCTTTAAAGTGAAATTATTTACCTTATTCATAAATACCTTAAAAGGTAAACATAAACTAGTATTGAACATTTTGAATTCTTATACTAATTTTATTCATTTTACAAAAGTCACTACATTACTGCTTTATTTTAGGGAGATGACCCAATATAAATCTGCTTTTTCCTATTAAGTTCCCAGATGATGATAATACTGCAGAACCAAGGATCACACATTGAGAACCATTGGTATAGATAGGAACGGTCATTCTAAACTCTTGCTATGACAATACAGTTACCCCAAATAACTTTATTCTTCTGTGGATTTTTACTTTTATTTGTGATAAAATACAGATATAAAATTTATTACCCTAGCCATTTTTAACTGTGCAGCTCAGTAGTATTATATATATTCACAGGTGGATTCTTTACTGACTGAGCTACCAGGAACCATTCCATATATATTCACACTATTGGGCAACCAATCTTCAGAAGAGCTCTTTTCAATTTGTTGAACTCTGTATCCTTTAAACAACTCCCAATTCTCCCCTCATTAGCAATCTAATTTCTGTTTCCATGAATCTTACTACACTATATACTTCATATAAGTGGAATCACACAGTATTTGTCTTTTTGTGATTGGCAGGTCAAAAAGCAACACTTAGAACTGGACATGGAACAACAGACTGGTTCCATTTGCGAAAGGAGTACATTAAAGCTGTATGTTGTCACTTTGCATATTTAACTTACATGCAGAGTACAGCATGCTGGGCTGGATAAGTACAAGCTTGAATCAAGATTGAAGGGAGAAATATCAATAACCTCAGATATGCAGGTGACACCACCCTTAAGGCAGAAAGTGAGGAGAACTAAAGAGCCTCTTGATGAAAGTGAGAGAGGATAGTGAAAAAGCTAGCTTAAAACTCAATCAAAAAACAAATATCATAGCATCCAGTCCCATCACTTCATGGCAAATAGATGGGGAAACAATGGAAACAATGACAGACTTTATTTTCTTGGGCTCCAAAATCACTTCAGATGGTGACAGCAGCCATAAAATTAAAAGATACTTGTCCCTTGGAAGAAAAGCTATGACCAACCTAGACAGCATATTAAAAAGCAGAGACATTACTTTGTTGACAAAGGTCCGTCTAGTCAAGGCTGTGGTTTTTCCAGTAGTTGTGTATGGATGTGAGAGTTAGACTATAAAGAAAGCTGAGTGCCAAAGAATTGATGCTTTTGAGCTGTGGTGTAAGAGAAGACTCTTAAGAGTCCCTTGGACTGAAAGGAGATCCTACTAGTCCTTCCTAAAGGAAATCAATTCTGAATATTCATTGGAAGGACTGATGCTGAAGTTGAAGCTCCAGTACTTTGGCCACCTGATGTGAAGAACTGACTCACTGGAAAAGACCCTGATGCTGGGAAAGATTGAAGGTGGGAGGAGAAGGGGATGACAGAAGATGAGATGGTTGGATGGCATCGCCAACTCAGTGGGCATGAGTTTGAGTAAATTCCAGGAGTTGGTGATGGATAGGGAAGCCTGGTGTGCTGCAGTCTGTGGGGTTGCAGAGTCAGACATGACTGAGCAACTGAACTGACTAACTGAATGTTGTCAAGGTTCTTTCATGATGCAGCAGGTGTCAGGATTTTCTTCCTTTTTAAAGTTTAATATTATGCTATTGTACAGTGTGTGTGCTCAGTCACTGAGTCACATCTGACTCTTTGTGACTCCGTGGACTGTAGCCTGCCAGGCTCCCCTCTCCATGGCATTTCTCTGGCAAGAATACTGGAGCAGGTTGCCATCTCCCTTCTCCAGGGCTTCCTGACCCAGAAATTGAACTCATGTCTCCTGCGATGGTAGGAGGATTCTCTACCATTGGGTCACCAGGAAAGCCCATGCTATTGTACATATTCACCACATTTTATTTATCCATTTATCCATTGAGGGACATACAGGTTTCTTCCACCTTTTGACTATTGTGATTAATGCTTACTATGAACACACGTATACAAATTTTTTTTTGATCTCGCTTTCAACTATTTAAAGTTGAAAAATTGAATCACATTGTAATTCTATTTTTAACTTTTTGAGAAACTGACACATTGTTTTCCATAGTGACAGCACCATTTTGCTTTACCACCAATAGTACACAGGGGTTACAATTTCTCCACATTCTCAACAACACTTTTTCTTATATGTACATATACATATATATATATATTTCCATATTGACTGAACCATTTTCATTTCTACCAATAGTACACTGTGGTTATAATTTCTCCACATTCTCAACCAATACTTTTTCTTTTTTTATACATATATAAAGTAGCCATCCTAATGGGTATAAATGACATAGTATTTTGAAAAAATATAAAACCAAAGCATATTAAAGTTAAGTAACTTATGAAAACTGTTTCTCAAGGATTTTCCTTGGTGTTTTTGATCCTTTTCTTTTTTCCTGAGTTAAATATCCAAGGTTAGAATCTTATTTTAACTATATAGTTATTTTAAGATATTATATATAATTTCTTAACTATAATCTTTATTTTAGCATGAAAAAGTCAGTACTGACTAAAATAAAACTTTTACAATGTTACTAAAATGGTGATGGTTATTAACGTCACTACTTATTCACCCTGGATAACAAAAACAATAAGGACATGGAAATTAGACTTTTTTCTGATCTCATTTTTACAAATTCTGAATGTTGTATTGAATAACATTTCCCCGGTAAATTTCATGGACCTAGTTCCAATACTAATTAGCTGTTCTGGCTTCTAAACCATCTCCAGGGAACTTTCCACTTCCTTTTTTCACATTAGTATAGAACTCTTTTTTGCCCTTTCTGTTTTTGCATGTAGTTTATTCTATTTCTATATTTTAATCTATAAATAACCCTGATTTATCTTTTTATAATGAGATATATTGGCATATAATATTAGTACTATTTTTATCTAACTCCCATTTTGATGATCTGTGACTTAAGTTATTCTGGATATTTTACCTGCAGGAGTCTTAAGACAAAGAAATCCCCATCCACAGAGGCCAACAAATTACTATGAGAATCCCACAATCCTCTGGGTCAGCAAACAAATTTAAAAAACATTTTCTATGTACACAGGTAAACCTACTCCTTTAGGATACTCTTCCCATTATGAACTACTTCTTACATCAATACAGTTTCTTCTTTAAGTAGTCATTGGGTGGAGAATGGATATTCTTAACAAAGAAGAATTAAATATAAAGGGATTTACCATGCAGAAGTTTAAAATTTGATGTGGGCTATGAAAAACTGCATGTGAGCAAACTAGTAAGCACTATTTCCCATCTAATTTGTAACCTAAAGTTGTATCCCTTTCTTTAGACATTTAAGATCTAATTTTTAAAGTGCTTTAAAATAATATAAAGTACACACACATGTTGGTAAACAATTCACTTTGGAAATGGTTATTGCAAAATTAATTATTTAAATAAAAGTCTATGGCTGGGTTGTCTGAGTATATGTTTGAAAGACAAACCTGTATGTAGAAATGTTTAGAAGAGATTAGTTATTAAAAAGTAAGAATTACATGAAAATATTTATTAAATTATATTAAAATATTACATCAAACTTTAGTGAGTATATTTTATCCACCTAGAGACAAGATTGGCCTCTGCATCAAGTGATTACTAATTACAAGAGGCAGAGGACTGGACTGATTAAGCATTCCGACCAGATACCCTGTGTTCAAATTCTGATTCTCCCACTTGCCTGCTCTGTGCTGTGCTTAGTTGCTCAGTTGTGTCCGACTCTGTGACCTTATGGACAGAAGTTCACAAGGCTCCTCTGTCCATGGGGATTCTCCAGGCAAGAATACTGGAGTGGGTTGCCATGCCCCCCTCCAGGGCCTACTTTCTAATCCTAAGGAAATTATTATATTTATTTGTTCCTTCTTGGTGTTTTCTCATCTGTAAAACAGGAGTAAAAAATCTACATTATTGTTATTCCAAAGAATCAAATTAGTTTTTATAAAATGTCTATAATATTAATACATAATAAGTAGATATATACATAATTTTCTGGAGCTCAAATGCTTATGCTTAAAAGTGAGATCTCCAAAATTTCCTGGGATTTCAAAGGTCCCATTAGAAAGTTGCAGATCTACAGCCTCACTCTGTTTAAATCAGTATTTACCTTTTGGCATCTATAGAAATTTGCTTTGAAAATCATACTTTTAATAAACAAAACATAATGTTCCAGTTATTTTAAGTGATTATTTTAGTGTTGCCTGTAAGATAAATGTCAATTAGCATCTTTCTACAAACTATTTCTATTTGACTAGATGACACATGGTTTTCACCATTAGTCAGATTCCATATCTCATCAGCTTCCTATCTTAGTCATTCTCTTTGCTGCTGCTAAGTCGCTTCAGTCGTGTCCAACTCTGTGCGACCCCATGGACGGCAGCCCACCAGGCTCCCCTGTCCCTGGGATTCTCCAGGCAAGAACACTGGAGTGGGTCGCCATTTCCTTCTCCAATGCATGAAAGTGAAAAGTGAAAGGGAAGTCGCTCAGTCGTGTCTGACTCTTAGCAACCCCATGGACTGCAGCCCACCAGGCTCCACTGTCCATAGGATTTTCCAGGCAAGAGTACTGGAGTGGGGTGCCATTGCCTTCTCCTAGGTTAAAAAAAAATCCTACTTCATATTTTTCATTAAAATGGCAGCAACTATTGGTAGCCCCCAAATCTGTGCATTTCAATTTAAAGCAGATGTAGAAATTATGAAGAGTTTTCTCATAGAAGACTATACACAGCCCTCTTTTGCATGCTTGAGACAGAAATTAGAGACAGTGTCTATAAACAATGAAAATAATTTATTCCTTTAAGCAATGACCCACTTGCTAACCTAATATGTCCTCACTAAATGGACATAAGGTGAAGAATGGGTAGACCTAGTGGAGAGGAAATCTAAGCAAATTTTTGAACTATTTAAAATCTGAACTATTTTTTAAAGTTTCAATTTGGGGTTATAGTAAATGGATATCCATTCCATTTTTTGTTTTATTTATCCCTAAGAACATTTTCTGCTGTCGTTTCTCTTAGTGATTTGGATGAAGTTTTTGACAGCTGACAATTCATATATAAATAACAAAGATAAAATTAATTAAAATTAACATTCAGCCCCTAAGATATGTCAGATATTCTGAGTTCTTTTACATACATTTAAATTAAAGATACTATAATTTACTGATATTATCTCTTTTGTCCATCACAACAACCTTTGAGATAAGTACTATTATTATCCTTATTTATAAGAGATGATATAACTGAGGCACAAAAAAGTTAAGAAAATTGTACGAGGCCACACAATGAACAAATGATGGGGCCAGGATTTAAACTTATTTATCCTGACTCCTTATTGCCAAATTCAGACTTAAATTGAAGAAAGTAAGGAAAACCACTAGACCATTCAGGTATAACCTAAATCAAATTCCTAACGATTATAGAGTGAAAGTGACAAATAGATTTAAGAGACTAGATCTGATAGACAGGGTGCCTGATTGAACTATGAACAGAGGTTCGTGACATTGTACAGGAGACAGGGAGCAAGAACGTCTTCAAGAAAAAGAAACACAAAAAAGCAAAATGGCTGTCTGGGGATGGCTTACAAAGAGCTGTGAAAAGAAAAGCAAAAAACAAAGGAGAAAAGGAAAGATATACCAACTGGATGCAGAGTTCCAAAGAATAGCAAGGAGATATAAAGAAGCCTTCCTCAACGATCAATGCAAAGAAATAGAGGAAAACCACAGAATGGGAAAGACTAGAGATCTCTTCAAGAAAATTAGAGATACCAAGGGAATATTTCATGCAAAGATGGGCTCAACAAAGGAAAGAAATGGTGGCTCAGATCATGAACTCCTTATTACCAAATTCAGACTCAAATTGAAGAAAGTAGGGTAAACCGCTAGACCATTCAGGTATGACCTAAATCAAATCCCTTATGATTATACAGTGGAAGTGAGGAATAGATTTAAGGGCCTAGATCTGATAGATAGAGTGCCTGATGAACTATGGAATGAGGTTCGCGACATTTTACAGCAGACAGGGATCAAGACCATCCCCATAGAAAAGAAATGCAAAAAGCAAAATGACTGCCTGGGGAGGCCTTACAAATAGCTGTGAAAAGAAGAGAGGCAAAAAGCAAAGGAGAAAAGGAAAGATATAAGCACCTGAATGCAGAGTTCCAAAGAATAGCAAGAAGAGATAAGAAAGCCTTCTTCAGCTATCACTGCAAAGAAATAGAGGAAAACAACAGAATGGGAAAGACTAGAGATCTCTTCAAGAAAATTAGAGATACCAAGGGAACATTTCATGCAAGGATGGGCTCGATAAAGGACAGAAATGGTATGGACCTAACAGAAGCAGAAGATATTAAGAAGAGGTGGCAAGAATACACAGAAGAACTGTACAAAAAAGATCTTCACGACCCAGATAATCATGATGATGTGATCACT
>SJYT01068665.1:0-13991 GCA_006410635.1 Cephalophus harveyi | reverse complement strand
CTAAAGCTGAAACTCCAGTACTTTGGCCATCTCATGCGCAGAGCTGACTCATTGGAAAAGACTCTGATGCTGGGAGGGATTGGGGGCAGGAGGAGAAGGGGACGACCGAGGATGAGATGGCTGGATGGCATCACGGACTCGATGGACGTGAGTCTGAGTGAACTCCGAGAGATGGTGATGAACAGGGAGGTCTGGCGTGCTGCGATTCATGGGGTCGCAAAGAGTCGGACATGACTGAGCGACTGAACTGAACTGAGCGGAAATAGAAGATGTTAAGAAGAGGTGGCAAGAATACACAGAAGAACTGTACAAAAAAGATCATGACCCAGATAATCATGATGGTGTGATCACTCACCTAGAGCCAGACAAACTGGAATGTGAAGTCAAGTGGGCCTTAGGAAGCATCATTAAGAACAAGCTAGTTGAGGTGACAGAATTCCTGTTGAGCTATTTCAAATCCTGAAAGATGATGCTGTGAAAGTGTTGCACTCAAAATGTCAGCAAATTTGGAAAACTCAGCAGTGGCCACAGAACTGGAAAAGGTCAGTTTTCATTCGAATCCCTAAGAAAGGCAATGCCAAGGAATGCTAAACCTACCAATATTCAGAAAATGAAGAATATGGCATCTGGTCCCATCACTTCATGGCAAATAGATGGGGAAACAGTGGAAATAGTGGCAGACTTTATTTTTGGGGGCTCCAAAATCACTGAAGATGGTGACAGCAGCCATGAAATTAAAAGATGCTTACTCCTTGGAAGAAAAATTATGACCAACTTAGCATATTAGAAAGCAGAGACATTACTTTGCTGACAAAGGTGCATCCAGTCAAGGCTATGATTTTTCCAGTAGTCATGTATGGATGTGAGAGTTGGACTATAAAAAAAGCTGAGCACCAAAGAATCGATGCTTTTGAACTGCAGTGTTGGAAAAGATTCTTGAGAGTCCCTTGGCCTGCAAAGAGATCCAACCAGTCCATCCTAAAGGAAATCAGTCCTGAATATTCACTGGAAGGACTAATGTTGAAGCTGAAACTCCAATAATTTGGCCACCTGATGCAAAGAGCTGACTCACTTGAAAAGACCCTGATGCTGGGAAAGATTGAAGGTGGAAAGAGATGGGAACAACAGAGGATGAAATGGTTGGATGGCAACGCTGACTCAATGGGCATGAGTTTGAGTAAATTCCAGGAGTTGGTGATGGACAGGGAGACCTGGTGTGCTGCAGTCCATGGGGTTCCAAAGAGTAGGACAAGACTGAGCGACTGAAGTGAACTGAACTGATCCTGACTCCAGAATCTATCCTCTTAATTGCAACAATATTTCTATTAAGATTCTTTCATTTTTAAATGACAAAATATCACATTCAAAATAGCTAAAGAAAAAAATGCTAAAAATTTGACTTCTTTCACTATTAAATACATATAAAAAATATCTTTGGCACTTCTCTCTCTATCAGGCCTGTCTCATTCTTTTTTTGGCTTCATTCTCAAGTAAATTCTCGTTTAGAGTTGACAGTGGTTAAAATTCTATCCTCTCAAAATTCCCATTAGAGAAGAGAGATAAAGGTGTGGGTGGGGGCAGGAGAGGAAGGACTTATTTTTCCAAACAGTTTTAGGAAAATATTTGACCATAACTTAACTACATATGAAACAGATGATATTGCATTGTAATCAATAAGTTTGAGTCACTGAGTCTTGATCACCTTCTTATGCAGAGTTGAGTCAAAAGGCATACCTGAAAATGCATACACTAACATAGCTGTAATGGAAAATTATTCACATTTTTCATTATGTCCTTCAACTCCGAATCAAGATCTATTGATGACTGCCAGGTTTCTGCATAAATAAAGGAATTATGATGCAAATTATCATTTAGGTAATTAATTATCAATTAATTACATAATTCAGCTCAGTTCATTCAGTCATGTTCGACTCTTTGAGACCCCATGAATCGCAGCACACCAGGCCTCCCTGTCCATCACCAAATCCAGAGTTCACTCAGACTCGCGTCCATCGAGTCAGTGATGCCATCCAGCCATCTCATCCTCAGTCATCCCCTTCTCTTCCTGCCCCCAATCTCTCCTAGCATCAGAGTCTTTTCCAATGAGTCAACTCTTCACATGAGGTGGCCAAAGTACTGGAGTTTCAGCTTTAGCATCATTCCNCCAGAGTTCACTCAGACTCGCGTCCATCGAGTCAGTGATGCCATCCAGCCATCTCATCCTCAGTCATCCCCTTCTCTTCCTGCCCCCAATCTCTCCTAGCATCAGAGTCTTTTCCAATGAGTCAACTCTTCACATGAGGTGGCCAAAGTACTGGAGTTTCAGCTTTAGCATCATTCCCTCCAAAGAAATCCCAGGGCCGATCTCCTTCAGAATGGACTGGTTGGATCTCCTTTCAGTCCAAGGGACTCTCAAGAGTCTTCTTCAACACCACAGTTCAAAAGCATCAATTCTTCGACACTCAGCTTCAATTATCATTTGAATAATATTTCAAAAATATGTCCGTTACTCACCGTCCTTGCTATATAGATAGCTGATTTTCTATTAGTTTGATGCCATTTCACTTGTTCTAGTCCACAAAATATCATTAAGGGGATCAATTAAGAGTAAGGCTTTTTTGTGTGTTATAGACTTTCTGTGATAAACAGAGAAAAAGTGTTCAAGGAATTTTCTCCTGTAAACACAGATAATGTGAGATAATTCTTTATTAGTGAGTCAACTAATTTATTCAAATTTAAGTTAAATATATGACAGCAATTATCCTTTTATATTTCATATCATATGTTGATATTTTGTCATTTTACAGTATTGTAACCTGATAAAGTATTGCTTTATTTTTTACCATAATACTAATGGTGCATTTCAGTTTTCAATATTCTCAGCAGTCATTTGACTTGTGACAATTTTTTCATCTCAAAAGTATATCTTAGATTATGTTTTTGTGTGTTTTGGCCTATACTCTGCCTTTTATGTCCAATAATTGATTTTCTGTGTTCTTGAAAAACTTGAAGTTTTCCCAAAAGTTTCATCTGTTATAGTTAAAAAGGACATGCCACTAATTAAAAGCATTCATATTATAAGAAACACTAATTAGTAAAAGCAAAAAATTATAAGCCTCTTAAATTTCAGTTTTCAGTTAATCATGAGGTTTTCCTATGATCACTCTCCTATCATTTAATACCTATAGATTTATTTATTCCAGTACATAAAAATTAATATTATGTATTTACACTGGAACAACAAACACTATTATCTTTTAAAATAAAATATTATTTATTTCAAGCTGTAATATTTACATAACCATTTTCATCTGACACACACTTGGTCATTAAACCAATACAATTAAGCTTCTGCAAAAGTGACTATCCCAGTGTAAGTGGACAGCATAAACTTGATCAAATTGTTCAACAGGACATTAACACACTGACCACTAGGAATATATGGCCTAAATTACCACAGGGAAAACATGAACACTTAGAAAGTACTAAATGTATGATCCCCTGGTTCTCTTGTAATCTCTGTGGAAATGTCTCCTTGAGTCAAGCTTAACTGGATGAACTGGAGGAAATATCTGTGGAGGTGTGGCCATGATAGTGCTGTAAGAGAACCCTGGGATTACCCTCTCCCACAGGTACACCAAATTATAACTAGTTAAAGAGCAACTATCTATAAGAATCACATGAAGACTGGAAAAATAGATTTTCCACAGCTAAACATATTAAAAATAAAAAGCACACAAGATGGGAGGAGGGGTAAAGACAAGGTAGATCCAAGATCCACCACAAAGAGTATGCAATCCACCAATGGGAGAATAATCACAATTTCGGAGGTTCTTGCAAAGAAAGAATGACTCAAATTCCACATCAGGTGTACCAGCCCAGGAGTCATGCCCTAGAAAGACACGCCTCTAGAACATCTGGCTCTGAAGACCAGTGGCTGGCTCTTGCATATGGCTGAGACTAGGGGGCTTTAGGCTGAGCACTGAAGAATTGATGCTTTTGAACTGTGGTGTTGGAGAAGACTCTTGAGAGTCCCTTGGACTGCAAGGAGATCCAACCAGTCCATTCTGAAGGAGATCAACCCTGGGATTTCTTTGGAAGGAATGATGCTAAAGCTGAAACTCCAGTACTTTGGCCACCTCATGTGAAGAGTTGACTCATTGGAAAAGACTGCTGCTGGGAGAGATTGGGGGCAGGAGGAGAAGGGGATGACAGAAGATGAGATGGCTGGATGGCATCACTGACTTGATGGACGCGAGTATGAGTGAACTCCGGGAGTTGGTGATGGACAGGGAGGCCTGGTGTGCTGTGATTCATGGGGTCGTGAAGAGTTGGACACGACTGAGCGACTGAACTGAACTGAACTGAGGGGGCTTCAGATAATAGAGACTCTGCTCTTAAAGGGCTCACACAAAGTCTCACATACTCAGAGATTACACACAGAGGCAGTATGTTAAAAAAGAGCCTGAGTCAAATATACTTGCCAATCTTAAACTTTCAAAAAGGTAGGAGACAAATGGGACTCCACCCAGGGACACAGATGCTGGCAGAGGCCATTTTGGAAAGTTCACTCTATCACAAGAAAACTAGTGCTGGAAAGATCCATTTTGAAGTCCTCCTTCTAATTTATTAGTGCTGGGGGCTTACCTACCCACCAGCAGGCTAGCAGCAGACCCAGGAATCCACAAGGTATGAAGCCAGCAGCATAATGTCCCAGCCCCTCATACCAGGAGTTATAGCCACTGAATGAGGCAAGACCTGGCAGTTAATCAGGCTGACGGTCAGCCCCACCTAGCACCACTTCACAGCAGTCAGTCCCACCACAACAGACGATGCCACACAGCCTACACAGAGGGCACTCTGAGAGCATTCAGATTCAGTGACCATACAGGAATATGCTGCTGGGCCCCATAGGACATCTCCTGGGTCTGTAAAATCAGAAAACATAACCAACTGACCTAACACATAAAGGTAAACACAGAGATTTCTGCAATATGAGAAGACAGAGGAGTATGTTCCAAATGAAGGAACATGACAAAACCTCAAAAATGAACTAACTAAAGCGAGGATATGTAATATATTCATTAAGAATTCAAAGCAATTAATAATCATAAAGATGCCCAACCAATCAGGATAAGAATGAACATAGTAAGAAGTTCAGCAGAGAGTTAGAAAATATAAAAATCCAAGCAGAGATTAACAATGGGATAGCTTAAATAAAAAATACCCTAGAAGGAATCAGCAATAGGTTAGATGATACAGAGGGACAGATCAGTGAGCTGGAAGACAGTAGTAGAGATCATCCAATTTGAACAAAAAGAAAAGAAAAAAAAAAAAATGAGGACCATGGAAGAGATCTCTGAGACAACATCAAGGATAGTACCATTTGCATTAGAGAAGTCCCAAAAGAAGAAGAAACAGATAAAGAGGCAGAGAATGTATTTGAAGACATAATAGCTGTAAACTTTCCTAACCTGGGAAAGGAAGCAGACATCCAGGAAGGGGAGCCACATAGACTCCCACACAAGATAAACCCAAATAAATTCATAACATGACACTATAAAATGACAAATACTAAAGATAAAGAGAATCTTAAAAGCATCAAGAAAAATTCAGTGAGTTATGTACAAGAAAACTACCATCAGACAATAATCTGACTTTTCAGCAGAAGTTTGCAGGCCAGAAGGGTGTGGAATGATATATTCAAAGTGATAAAAGAGAAAAATCTAAACCAAGTATACTCACCCTACCTAGCAAAGCTACCATTCAGATTTTAAGGAGATAGTTTTACAGACAAGCAAAAGCTAACAGAGTTCAGAACCTCTAAACTGACTTTACAAAAAATGTTAAAATGGCTTCACTAGTAGAAAACAAAAGACTACAGCTAGAAATACAAAAATTATGAAGGGAAAAATCTTATTGATAAAGGCAAGCATACATTAAAGGTATTAGGTCAAACATTTGTACAACTAGCAGAAAGATTAAAAGATATAAGTAGTGAAATCATCTATATTCATAATAAGTATCAACAGTAAAGGATACACAGAGGATGTAAAATATGATGTCAAAAATGCTATACTTGGGAAGTGGGTAAAAATGCAGAGTTGTTAAAATACGTTTGAATTTGAGAGTATCAACTTAAGATAGTCACTATTATAGATAATATATTTAATAAATAAGCATACTTACATATGTATATATATATATTTATGATATATGGGTATATATGAACCTCATGGAAACCACAAACCAAAAACCTATAATAGATATATGCACAAAGTAGAGAAAGAAATCCAAATATAACATTAAAGAGTAGTCATAAAGTCACAAGGGAAGACAGCAAAAGAATAAGAAACAGAACTACAAAAACAACCAGAAAACATTAACAAAATGGCAATTGGTACACAGTCATCAATAACTATTTTAAAGGTAAATTGAACTATTATAGGCCAATAACTGTGATAATGATGCAAAAGTCCTCACAAAATATTAGCAAACTGAATTCAATAGTATACAGCAAGGAACATACAGTATGTCCAGGTGGGAGACAGAACAGAAACCACAAAAGAAAACTAACCAAATTGATCACATGGATCACAGTCTTGTCTCACTGAATGAAACTATGAGCCATGCTGTGTAGGGCCACCCAGACGGACGGGTCACGGTGGAGAGTTCTGATAAAACATAGTCCACTGGCGAGGGGAATGGCAAACCACTTCAAAATTCTTGCTTTGAGAACCCCATGAACAGTTTGAAAAGGCAAAAAGATATGACACTGAAAGGTCGGTAGGTGCCCAATAAAGAACAATATTGCATAGGAACCTTGAATGTTAGGGCCATGAATCAAGGTAAATTGGAAGTGTTCAAAAAGGAGGTGGAAGAATGAACATCAACATTTTAGGAATCAATGAACTAAAATAGACCAGAATGAATGAATTTAATGCAGATGACCATTATATCTACTACTGTGGGCAAGAATCCTTTAGAAGAAATGGAGCAGCCCTAACAATCAACAAACAAGTTTGAAATGCAGTACTTGGGCACAGTCTCAAAAATGACAGGATGATTTCTGTTTGTTTCCAAGGCAAAGTATTCAATACCACAGGAATCCAAATCTATGCCCCAACTCCTAATGCTGAAGAAGTTGAAGTTAAATGGTTCTAGGAAGACCTACAAGGCCTTCTAGAACTAACACCCAAAAAAGATGTCATTTTCATCATAGGAGACTGGAATGCAAAAGAAGGAAGTCAAGAAATACCTGGAATAACAGGCAAATTTGGCCTTGGAGTACAAAATGAAGCAGGGCAAAGACTAATAGAGATTTGCTAAGAAAATTAACGGTTGTAGCAAATACCCTCTTCCAACAACACAAGACATGACTCTACACATGGATATCACCAGATAGTCAATACCAAAATCAGATTGATTATATTCTTTGCAGCCAAAGATAGAGAACTCTATGCAGTCAGCAAAAATAATACCAGGACCTGAGTGTAGCTCAGATCATAAACTCCTTATTGTAAATTCTGTCTTAAATTGAAGAAAGTAGGGAAAAACAGTAGACCATTCAGGTATGACATAAGTCAAATCCCTTATGATTATACAGTGGAAGTGACAAGTAGATTCAAGGGATTAGATATGATAGATAGAGTGGTGCTTGAAAAACTGTGGGTGGAGATTTGTAACATTGTACAAGAGACAGTGATCAAAAACATCCTGAAGAAGAAGAAATGCAAAAGGCAGAATGGTTGTCTGAGGAGTCCTTACAAATGGCTGAGAAAAGAAGAGAAGCTAAAGGCAAAGGAGAAAAGGAAAGATATATCCATCCATCTAAATGCAGACTTCCAAAGAATAGCAAGGAGATATAAGAACGCCTTTCTCAGTGATCAATGCAAAGAAATAGAGGGAAAAAATAGAATGGGAAAGACCGAGATCTCTTCAAGAAAATAAGAGATACCAAGGGAACATTTCATGAAAAGATAGGCACAATAAAGGACACAAACGGTATGGACCTAACAGAAGCAGAAGATATTAAGAGGTGGCAAGAATACACAGAAGAACTACACACATACACACACAAAATCCTAATGACCCAGATACCACAAAGGTGGATCACTCATCTAGAGCCAGACATCCTGGAATGTGAAGTCAAGTGGACTTTAGGCAGCATCACTACAAACAAGGCTAGTGAAGGTGATGGAATTCCAGCTATTTGAAATTAGAATTTCAAATCCTAAAAAAAGATGCTGTGAAAGTGTTGCACTCAATATGCCAGCAAATTTGGAAAACTGAGCAGTGGTCACAAGACTGGAAAAGGGTCAGTTTTCATTCCAATTCCAAAGAAAGGCAATGCCCAAAATGTTCAAACTACCACACAATTGCAATCATCTTACATGACAGCAAAATAATGCTCAAAATTTGCCAAGTGAGGCTTCAACAATACATTAACTGAGAAGTTTGAGATGGTCAAGCTGGATTTTAAAAAAGCAAAGGAACCAGAGATCAAATTGCCAGCATCTGTTGTATCATAAAAAAAGCTACAGAATTTCAGAAAAACCATCTACTTCTTCACTGACTTCACTAAAGTCTTTGACTGTGTGGATCACAATAAACTGGAGAAAATTCTTCCAGAAAGGGGAACACCAGACCACCTTACTTGCCTCCTGAGAAATCTTTATGGATTAAGAATCAGCAGTTAGAACCAGACATGGAACAATCTATTGGTTCCAAATAGGAAAAGGAGTACATCAGTGCTGTATATTGTCACCTTGCTTATTTAACTTCTATGCAGAGTATGTCCTGCAAAATGTCTGTCTAGAATCAAGATTGCTGGGAGAAATATCAATAACCTCAGATATGCAGATGACACCACCCCTATGGCAGAAAGTGAAGAAGAACTAAAGAGCCTCTTGATGAAAGTGAAAGAGGAGAATGAAAATGTTGGCTTAACGCTCAATAGTTAGAAAATGAAGATCATGGCATCTGGTCCCATCACTTTATGGCAAATAGATGGGGAAACAATGGAAACAGTGAGTGCCAGACTTTATTTTCTTGGGTTCCAATATCACTGCAAATGGTGACTGCAGCCATGAAACTAAAAAACGCTTGGTCCTTGGAAGAAAAGCTATTACCAACCTAGACAGCATATTAAAAAGCAGAGACATTACTTTGCTGACAGAGGTCCATGTGGTCGAAGTTATGGTTTTTCCAGTAATCATGTATGGATGTGAGAGTTGGACTATAATGAAAGCTGAACGCTGAAGAATTGATGCTTTTGAACTGTGGTGTTGGACAAGACTCTTAAGAGTCCCTTGGACTGCAAGGAGATCAAATCAGCCAATCTTAAAGGAAATCAGTCCTGAATATTCATTAGAAGGACTGATGTTGTAGCTGAAGCTCCAATACTTTGGCCACCTGAGGTGAAGAACTGACTTCTTGGAAAAGACCCTGATGCTGGGAAAGATTGAGAGCAGGAGAAGAAGGGGATGACAGAGGATGAGATGGTTGGATGGCACCACCAATTCGATGGACACGAGTTTGAGCAAGCTCCAGGGTTGGTTATGGACAGGAAAGCCTGGCGTGCTTCAGTCCGTGGGGTCACAGAGAGTTGGACACGACTGAACAACTGAACTGAACTGAACCAATCCCATATATCTCTTAAACCACCTACTTGCTTGCATTTTTTTATATTATTAGTAAATTTTACTCTTAATATGATTTCAGATTTGTCTGAGTTTTATTTGAAAATTTGTTCCTTTATTTTTCACAAAGTTCTTTTAACACACAAACTGCTAAGCTGCTAAGTCACTTCAGTCGTGTCCGACTCTGTGTGACACCATAGATGGCAGCCCACCAGGCTCCTCTGTCCCTGGGATTCTCCAGGCAAGAACACTGGAGTGGGTTGCCATTTCCTTCTCCAATGCATGAAAGTGAAAAGTGAAAGTGAAGTCGCTCAGTCGTGTCTGACTCTTCGCGACCCCATGGACTGCAGCCTTCCAGGCTCCTCCATCCATGGGATTTTCCAGGCAAGAGTACTAGAGTGGGGTGCCATTGCCTTCTCCCAAATGCACACTACACATACACAAATATCTTAGTCACATATAGACATGAAATATAACTACAAAATTTAAACAGGTAATAAAGAAAAGAGGGTGATGGTTACCATCAGTAAGGGTGAAACAGGATGGGTTGATAAAAGGACAAAATCAGATGGCTAATTGATTATAGTCAATATCTTAGTTTTCATTTGAATTAGTGATTCCATGGGTGCCTACGGCATTATTAAAAATAACTATTAAATTACAATCACAGTGAGATATTACAACATGGCTGTTAGATTGGCTATCATCAAAAAGGTAAGAGGTAAGTATTGGTGAGGATGTGGAGAAAAAGGAATCCTTATGCACTTTAGTGAAAATGTAAATTGGTGCAGTCAGTATGAAAAACAGGACAGAAGTTCTTCAAAAACTTAAAAAAGGAACTACCATCTGACCCTGCAGTCCCACTTCTAGATATATATCTGAAGAAAATGAAAACAGGGACCTGAAGAAATATATGTACTTCCGTGTTCATTGTAGCATTATTCACGAATAACCAAGATATGGAAATGACTCGTGTCCATCAACAGATGAATGGATAAAAAAGATATGATAAACATACACATAAATATAAATATATACATATTTTTGTATATAGTGGAGCATTATTCAGTCATGAGAAAGAAGAAAATTCTGACATTTTCAACACGGAGGACATTGTGGACATCATGCTAAGTGAAATACTAGACCAGACATGAAAGTCAAATGTTGCATAATGTAATATGTGTAATTTAGTTTAAAAGTCAAATTCATAGAATAGAAAAGTGTTTTTTTCAGGGGCTGGAGGGTGGGTGAAAGAGGGAAAGGGTGGCAGAAGGGTCCAAACTTTCAGTAATAAGGAATAAGATCTGAAGATATAATGTAAAACATAGTAATTATAGTTCACAATACTGTACTGTGTAACTGAAAATTTTCTAAGAGAGTCAAATTTAAATGTTCTCATACAAATAAATGGTGAACATGTCAATTGTCTAGATGAGGGGGATTCTTTCACAATGCATGTGTTTATGCTTAGTCACATCTGACGCTGCAACCCTATAGACTGTAGAGTGCAAGGCTCCTCTATCCATGGAACTTTCCAGACAAGAATACTGGAATGGGTTGCTATTTCCTACTGCAGGCACCTTCCCAACCCACGGTTCAAACCTGTGTCTCTTGTGTCTCCTGCATTGGCAGGTGGATTCTTTACCACTGCACCACCTGGGAAGCCCATACATCAAATCACTATGATGCACACTTTAAATATCTTATAATTTTATGCACAAATTAATCCTCAATAAAACTAAAGTTAAAAATAAAATAAAAATAGAAAGCATGCAAATTAAAAATATACATTTTAATTTGCACAATGTACAATTTAAAAATATACATACATAAACACTTAGGTACATTAAAAAATGTCAAAAGTAGGTTCATCCCAATACTGTTATGCTGTCATATTTCAATAAATCAATGAAATGGCTAAATAGAAATATGTTTCCAGAATAAACTACAAATAAATACAAAGGGATATAGAATAGAATCTTAATTAAATTTTGCTTCCTAATACATATTATAGTAGCTGCTATTTGATATAAACTTCTTACATATATGATTGAATTTAAGGAACATTAAGTAGCAGCTATCAAATTGTAGAAATATTCAGGGGATGGAAGGAACATATGCAATCTTCCTCCATTCTCAAATTCATTCAATAAAGCAACATGTAATAGCACAAAGAAGTTAAAATGAAGCAGTCAACTTTTAGTTAAGTATGACAAATTGACTGGGAAAAACACATTCCCTTCTGTTCCCTTTGGAACAGAAAAACATTCCTTTTGGAGGCTGTCCTTGAAATATAATAGCAGTCTGGTATGCTTTATACACTTTAAGATAGAGTTGGCAATTCAGAAAAAAATGATCTCTGGCATTTAGGACTACCCTCATGAACATCTTGTTAGGTAATGTAAGTAGAGATATGAATATAATATTGCTCCAATCTAGGAGAGAGAAAAAAGCATAAATATCTCTTTAAATTATATATTCTATAATAAAAGTGTGATTATGGTGATGCAGAAGATTTACAGGATAAATTAACCAACAAACTTAAGATTGCTACATAGACACTGAAATTGTCCAGTCTCAAATAATGATTCATTTTATAATGAGCACATAAAATTTGGTAATTAAACAGATAACTTGGAAAAAAATAATTCACACATGAAAATATTAGTTAGGCAATGTGCAGAATTTAACTATTTTTTTTTTTACTTTATTTTACTTTACAATACCGTATTGGTTTTGCCATACATTGACATGAATCCACCATGCTAAGTTATAAAAGCCTGTGGAAATTTCTAAAGTAACCATTCAAAGAATAATGATCAAGTACTTAACTTCCAAAGCACTAAAGGAACAATAAAGGAAAATGAAATATATTTCAAAAGTCAATTCAAAAGGAGGTAATTGAATTACAGGGGAAAAATGAATATAAAAAATCTAAATGAAGAAAGAACAAAATAGAATGTCAGAAAAAATACAAGTATATCTGTAATCAAAGTGAATAAATTAAAATTTATGAATTAACGTCAGAAAAGCCTTATTAAAACAAAATTCACTTACACACCACATCCAAGAAGTATAGTGGTAAAAAGGCAAAGAGAGATAAAAAAGATACAGGCACAATGGAAAATGCCAAAAGAAAGCTCTAGTTGGTATGTGTGTGTGTGTGTGTGTGTGTGTGTGTGTGAGTATGTGTGTGGGTGTGTGCGCGCTAAATTGTTTCAGTTGTGTCCAACTCTGTGCAGCCCTATGGACTGTAGCCCCCCAGGCTCCTCTGTCCATGAGATTCTCCAGGCAAGAATTCTGGAGTGGGTTGCCATGACCGCCTTCAGGAGATTTTCCCGGACCAAGGATCGAACCCACATCTCTTCAAGTCTCTTGCATTGGCAGGCAGGTTCTTTACCAGTAGTGCTACCTGGGAAGTCCGAGCTGGTATAGCTATACAAAAACTTTACAGATGGGCTTTAAGACAAAAATTCACAACTAGAAATAGTGTCGCTAAGTAAAGAAATGATCTTTATAAATTTGTTAAGTACCTAATACATCCATGTAAATAAAATTGTAAAGAAATCTGAGGGAAAGATTACCAGAAACATCAGCATAGTGACTAGTTCTAGAATGAAAGGCAGGCAGCAGCAGTGTTTACACTGGCATTTGGAGATAAACAGTGGTGCTGCTGGTTTTATTATCCTTTATAAACTGAATATATATGTTAGCTAAATATATTCATTTTACATATATTTCATAAAATTAGCATCATAATATAATGCACAGTTAAACAAACAAATTTAAAAGTATGTGTAATAGTCACCAAGTTGTGTTAGAAAGGTAGAATTTTAGTCATATTCTTGAAAATATTTTCAACCATGTTCTTAACACAAATTATGAAATATAAGTTTAACACTAAATATGANGTGGTGCTGCTGGTTTTATTATCCTTTATAAACTGAATATATATGTTAGCTAAATATATTCATTTTACATATATTTCATAAAATTAGCATCATAATATAATGCACAGTTAAACAAACAAATTTAAAAGTATGTGTAATAGTCACCAAGTTGTGTTAGAAAGGTAGAATTTTAGTCATATTCTTGAAAATATTTTCAACCATGTTCTTAACACAAATTATGAAATATAAGTTTAACACTAAATATGAGAATACAGATGAGTGACATATCTATTATTAAATAATTAATTAACAGAGAGCTTTTAGAGCATAAGTATACCTTCTGCCATTAACTTGCTTGGAAATTGAAATTTATGTCACACAATACAGAAACCAGAAGTTAAAGGAGATTAAGAGCTTCCAAAGCATAAAATAAAAGCCCAAAGTTAAATGATCCCCAAAA
>SJYT01068643.1:24593-36106 GCA_006410635.1 Cephalophus harveyi | reverse complement strand
GACAGTACACAGCCTTGAGGTACTCCATTTCCTATTTGGAACCAGTCTCTTGTTCCATGTCCAGTTCTAACTGTTGCTTCCTGACCTGCATATAGGTTTCTCAACAGGCAGGTCAGGTGGTCTGGTACTCCCTTCTCTTTCAGAATTTTCCACATTTTATTGTGATCCACACAGTCAAAGGCTTTGGCATAGTCAATAAAGCAGGAATAGATGTTTTTCTGGAACACTCTTGCTTTTTCCATGATCCAGCGGATGTTGGCAATTTGATTTCTGGTTCCTCTGCCTTTTCTAAATCCAGCTTGAACATCTGGAAGTCCATGGTTCACATATTGTTGAAACCTGGCTTAGAGAACTTTGAGCGTTACTTTACTAGTGTGTGAGATGAGTGCAATTGTGCAGTAGTTTGAGCATTCTTTGGCATTGCTTTTCTTTGAGATTGGAATGAAAACTGACCTTTTCCGGTCCTGTGGCCATTGCTGAATTTTCCAAACTTGCTGACATATTGAGTGCAGCACTTTCACAGCATCATCTTTCAGGATTTGAAATAGCTCAACTGGAATTCCATCACCTCCACTAGCTTTCTTTGTAGTGATACTTTCTAAGGCCTACTTGATGTCACATTCCAGGATGTGTGGCTCTAGGTGAATGATCACACCATTATGATTATTTGGGTCATGAAGATCTATTTTATTTACCTCTCTTGGTTTCTTTCCATTTTCCTTCTTAAACCACATAAATCAATACAGAAAGAATGAGGTCATTAATAAAAACTTAGAACAACCATTTAAGTCAAAGCATTTGGCTAAAAAAGTCAAGGAAATTAAGAGATGGAGTAAAAAATATAACATTTTCCTCCAGTGCAGGATTACCTGTAACTTAATGCCTATACAGAAAATTTTCCTTATATCTAGGATAATGAAAGCTTATTTTAATATCTGTATATATTCCTCTTAATAGATTGAAAAAAGTGGCTCTGATAGACAGTCTGGCAATCCTGCAAGCAAATGTCTTTGGATTAACACAACTAGTGAGCTTAGACAAGCTAGGATCCACTTTTGTCTACTTTCTCTCTATTTTATCAACTATACTATTGGCCTTCTAAGGAACCCTCAGAAAGAATCAGACAATAAGCCAGATTTCCTTTCATGAGTCAAATTCAGTCTTGCTTTACAATCTACTTCTCTACATCACCACCTAAAACAATTCACTTATTTTTGCTGTATATCTGATGCGACATCTATTTGTTGTTGCTGTTCAGTCACTCAGTTCTGTCCAGCTCTTTGCAAACCCATGGACTGTTGCACACAAGGCTTCTCTGTCCTTCACTGTCTCCTGGAGCTTGCTCAAACTCATGTCCATTGAGTCGGTGATGTCATCCAACCATCCTCTGTCCTCCATTATCTCCCAGAGTCTGTTCAAACTCATGTCCCTTGAGTCAGTGATGCTATCTAACTCGTTATCCTCTGCCGTCTGCTTCTCCTCCTGCTTTCGATCTTTCCCAGCATTGGGGTCTTTTCCAATGAGTTGGCTCTTTGCATCAGGTGGCCAATTATTGCAACTTCAGCTACAGCAACAGATCTTCCAGTGACTATGTAGGGTTGATATCCTTTCAGATTGACTGGTTTGATCTCCTTGTAGTCCAAGGGACTCTCAAGAGTTCTCCAGCACCAAAATTTGAAAGCATCAATTCTTCAGTGCTCAGTCTTTTTTACAGTCCAAGTCTCACATCCATGCATGATGTGCATAAAGAAATCACAGCTTTGCCTATACAGACCTTTGTCAGAAATGTGATGTTTCTGCTTTTTAATGTGCTACCTAGTTTTGTGATAAGTTTTCCTTCTAAGGAGCAAGCATCTAGAACAGCTCTATCAATCTAAAAGATTTCCTTAAGCCTTTTGCATCAATCCCGTCTCCCTACATCTTGTCCTGAGTAACCACCCATCTGCTTTCTGTCACAGTCAAAATTTCTTACAAATGGAATCATACAGAGCATTCATTTGTATTTAATTTATTTCATATAGTTAATATAATGTTTCTAAAATCTTTCTATAATTATGCACATTAACATTTAATTTCTATTTACTGCTAAATAATATCCCATAGTATGAATATACCAGAATTTAATATTCCCAAATTGGGGTGGTTCCAGTTTAGAGCTATTACAAGAGAAAACGATTCTGCCAACCTTTGTGTTTGCATATTTTTGCTGTATTGTTTTCTGCTGTATCTGTCCTCAATATTAGAAATTTGCTAGAACACAGTGGAGCTCATGAATTATGTTGTTCAAGTGGCATGGCATACAGAAGAAAAGAGTATTTCTCTAAAAGACAAACAAAGCTGCTGCCTCCACCAAGGCCACTTTGCATTCCCTTAGGTGTGTCACTTAAAACTTCAATTTAACCTCTACTTGTCAAATGAGAAAAATAATGAGTCCTTGCCTTGGAGGAATGATATGAGGATTTATAACATAATAATGCATACAAAAATTGCTCTGTACTTTTAGGGAAAGAAGTGCAATTTAAATACAACAAATTATTTTCATATTTTATATTGGCTTGTATCTGTTTCTGTTGTCATCTAATTAAATCAGTTTTAACAAAAGTTAAAAAAATTAGTAAGGTTTTAATGCCACAGAATAATTCTAATTATCCTGAAAAAAATTACATCTTGAAGCTAGTCAATAATTAGAAAGCAATATTATGTTTTACCACTGAAATATGACTACAAATCTTTCAAGAATATTTTAACAAGTCATAAACCTTAACTGCTTACTATGACCTGGGAATCTTGCTGTATATAGAATCAAATGGCTCTTGAAGGCAATACTTTTTGTATATTGGTGTGTGTACAAAATGATTCCTGTGAAGCACATTAGTCAGATATATGACATAACTGCATTTAATTGAATTCACATGCTTCTCTGCAATAGAGTTGAAATGTCAAAAAAAGAGTTATACACTAATTTAATACTCTTCTTTTAGCTACAGTGGTAAATTGGAACTTCATTTTAGCACCAAATAATGCTCTACTTGCTGTCTAAAAGATGGCAAATTGGAAAGGAAGTAGAATGAGAAAAGTACACAAGTTAGAATCGATTTGGATCATAGCAAGTAGTCCACAAAAAATTAAGATCATGGCATATGGACTCCATCTGCAGTGATTTTGGAATCCGAAACATCTAATTCTACTTCATTGACTACAGTAGATGCAGAGGGTGACTGCAGCCATGAAATTAAAAGATGTTTTCTCCTTGGAAGAAAAGCTATGACCAACCTAGATAGCATATTAAGAAGCAGAGACATCACTTTGCCATCAAAAGTCTATATTGTCAAAGCTATGGTTTTTCCAGTAGTCATGTATGAATGTGAGAGTTGGACCATAAAGAAAGCTGAGCACCAAAGAATTGATGCTTTTTACCTGTGGTGTTTCAGAAGACTCTTGAGAGTCCCTTGGACTGCAAGGAGATCAAGCCAGTCAATCCTAGAGGAAATCAGTCCTGAATATTGGACTGATGCTACAGCTGAAGCTCCAATACTTTGGCTACCTGATGCAAAGAAGTAACTCCTTAGAAAAGACCCTGATGCTGGGAAAGACTGAAGGCAGGAGGAGAAGGGGACAACAGAGAATGAGATGGTTGGATGGTATTACCGACTCGATGGACATGAGTTTGAGCAAACTCCAGGAGTTGTTGATGGACAGGGAAGCCTGGTGTGCTGCAGTTCATGGAGTCACAAAGAGTCAGACATGATTGAACAACTGAACTGACTGACTGACTGAAGTAGTACAGTTAAAGAGCATTAGACTTTGAGCCTCTTAAAATTGTGGTGACTGAAATTTAACAGAATGTAGACAAAACTTTGTATAAGGGAGAGAGAAGATAGATATAGCAAAATAGTCACATTAAAATGTACAGAATTGAGTCACAAAAATACTGAGATCGTAGAAATTTCAACAGATTGCTTAAGTACAAAGCAAAATGAACACAGCTACTGCATTCATTAAAGTTTAATTAATCTGATAATTGCTTAAATTTAATCAGTATGTCTTCATTCATATTAGAAGATTTCAGAACAAAAATTTCACTCATGAGTAAGTCTCAAAACTGGCTATGTATTAGAATCACCTGGAAAATATTTTAAAAATACCAAGGTCCAGATATCATCTGGAATATTAGACTAATATGGTTCAAAGAAAGGTTCAGATTTCAGTATTTTTTAATAAAGCCTCCAACCCCACGGTGATGCTAAAATATAGACAGAGGTGTTATGCCCAATCTAGATAGCATTTTCAAAAGCAGAGACATTACTTTGCCGACTAAGGTCCGTCTAGTCAAGGCTATGGTTTTTCATGTGGTCATGTATGGATGCAAGAGTTGGACTGTGAAGAAGGCTGAGTGCCGAAGAATTGATGCTTTTGAACTGTGGTGTTGGAGAAGACTCTTGAGAGTCCCTTGGACTGCAAGGAGATCCAACCAGTCCATTCTGAAGGCGATCAGCCCTGGGATTTCTTTGGAAGGAATGATACTAAAGCTGAAACTCCAGTACTTTGGCCACCTCATGCGAAGAGTTGACTCATTGGAAAAGACTCTGATGCTGGGAGGGATTGGGGTCAGGAGGAGAAGGGGATGACTGAGGATGAGATGGCTGGATGGCATCACGGACTTGATGGATGTGAGTCTGAGTGAACTCCAAGAGATGGTGATGAACAGGGAGGCCTGGCGTGCTGCGATTCATGGGGTCGCAAAGAGTTGGACATGACTGAGCAACTGAACTGAACTGAACTGACGAACCACTGCCTTGGAGAGAATAAGTTATCTACTTCAGTTCTAAAATTATTCTCAATCTGGATATTAGATGGATATGCTAGCTGCTTTACTTGGCCAAATTCCTAACTAACCAAAAATGTAATATTTCTCCATTGACTGGGATGCACTGTATTATGGTTGTTCACTTGTCTGTCTCACTGTTTTTTGTGAAGGTAGTTGGAAAATAAGCATATGTAACTCTTATGATGCATACAAAAATCACTGTGATCACTGACAAGGAGGGCCTTGCTGGACTAGTACTTCTGCACACAATCCAGACCAGCACAGTGTCTGGACCTATTGTCTCTTCCAAAAATGGAAAAGTTTGTGTATAAAAAGGAGATAAAGGAAAAGTAGTAGCTCTGGGTAAAGGATTAAATAGTTGGGTTATATAATAAGGGAACTTTCATATTATATCAGCACCTCAGAAGAGACTCAAATATAGGATGATATTGTCTCTTGGCTGGACTATACTATATGCCTGAAAAACTGAAGTCAAATATTTCTGACCCCATTGCTGCTTTTGTAACTTGACAGCATCTCATGGGAGGCTAGTGGCTTGCCCTGGGAGACATTTTCAGATGATATGATGAACTTCGAGCTAAGTTGTTTCAGTTGTGTATGACTCTTTGTGACCCTATGGACCATAACCCGCCAGAATCCTCTGTTCCTGGGATTCTCCAGTCAAGAATACTGGGGTGAATTGCCATGCCCTCCTCCAGGGGATTTTCCTGACCCAGGGATCTAACCTGTGTCTCTTATGTCTCCTGCATTGGCAGGCAGATTTGTTACTAATGGTGCCGCATGGGAAGCCTGATGATGGACTGGATAGTATATTAACATGTGAATGGGATTCGAGTTAATGAGTCAGTGTCTCTTAAGATTATTTCACTATAAGGAATCCTTATTATAAGATGAGGGAATTGACTGCGATACTGTGCTTTATAATAAGAAATATATAAGTCTCTGTTCTTGTTCTAGGTACAGAGTTCTTAAAATCCTTGTAAATCCATAAGGGACCAGAACCTTAGGAATGAATGACTTTTGTTCTAACGAGATAATCCTGGGAAGACTCTTGGATGGCTCTTGGATGAAAATGGTCACCAGAAGGATCAAGTCATAATTAGAAGCTTGAAATTTTCAGCCCCATCACCCATTCTCCTTAGAGGGGAGAGAGGTTGAAAATGGAGTTAATAATTGAGCACGTCTATGTGATAAAGGCTCCATAAAACCCAACAATATGAGATTATGAGAGTTTCTGGGTTAGTGAAAAGATCCATGTACTGGGTAGAGTGACACACCTCCAACTCCAGAAGAACAGAAGCTCTTGTGCTCAGGACCCTCCCAGACATCACCTATGTATCTCTTTATCTGGCTTATCATTTGTATCATTCATCATGTCTTTTAATAATCTGCTAAATGTGTTTTCCTGAGTTCTGTGAACATTGGTAAAAAATTAATCAAAAAATGGGACACTGAAATCTTAGATTTATAGGTGAAAACCAAGACTTGTACTAGCCTCTGAAGCAGGGTGGGAGAAGTCTTGTGGGATAGAGCCCTTAACCATGAAATCTGATATTATCTCCAGTTAGATAGCGTTAGAGGAGAAGGCAGTGGCAACCCACTCCAGTATTCTTGCCGGGGAAATCACATGGACTAAGGAGCCTGGTGGGCTGCCATCTATGGGGATGCACTGAGTTGGACAAAATTGACATGACTTAGCAGCAGCAGCAGCAGCAGCAAATAGCATTGGAATTGTTTGAAATAGTAGGAAACTCCACAGGTACTACAGAGAACTTCTTGGCTCAGGGAAAACCCCTAAACCTATGTTGTAAGAAGTGTTGTGAGTGTGGTAGTAGTAAGAGAGTAATGAGGAATCTTTTCCTTTCCAGTCAGCAGCAGAACAGTAATAATGAAATTCTAGTTTATTATAAATAATTTTCTTGTTTTTCTCTGCATAGGTTTCCCATACTCATGATCCAAAGTACTTTTAGAGTTTAACATTTCTTTGGTTTATTCTATTATTGATGGTTTTATATGCAGTACACCCAACTCTATACTATACCACCGAGTGAAAGATATGGTAAGTGAAAATCGTTCCGTCCTGTCTGACTCTTTGCGACCCCATGGACTACACAGTCCATGGATTTCTCTAGGCCAGAATACTGGAGTGGGTAGCCTTTCCCTTCTCCAGGGGATCTCCCCAACCCAGGGATCGAACCTCAGGTTTCCCATACTCATGATCCAAAGTACTTTTAGAGTTTAATATTTCTTTGGTTTATTCTATTATTGATGCTTTTATATGCAGTACACCCAACTCTATACTATACCACCGAGTGAAAGATATGGTAAGTGAAAATCGTTCAGTCCTGTCTGACTCTTTGCGACCCCATGGACTACACAGTCCATGGATTTCTCTAGGCCAGAATACTGGAGTGGGTAGCCTTTCCCTTCTCCAGGGGATCTCCCCAACCCAGGGATCTAACCCAGGTATCCCACATTGCAGGCAGATTTTTTACCAGCTGAGCCACAAGGGAAGCCTGAAAGCTGTGGGAAGATAGACTCTAAGTCAGTATTGCCTCTGTGTAGGTTCCTGTTTCTCATTTACTCCAATTCTGGATTCAAATTGAAGCTTTTGCTCTACTTTTTTGATGATTCAATCAGATACATTGTCTAGTTTGCTAAATTTGGCCAACCATTCAAACTGAACTACTGTCCATGATCCTAAGAATCTGGAGTTAAAAAAATTAAATTGTTTTGAAGAAATATAGCAGGAAAATACATAGAAGATTTGTTTTCAAAATTCAGTAGAATTGATTTTTTCTTTTTGGTCAAACAAATTTTTTCAAGAACACTCATATAAACAGAGTGCATACCTACATTCTTAACAGTTAAAATTGAGTAATAATGTAAGAAATAGGGATTCAGCAACAAGAAGAAATGATTATCATTCAGCATGGTTCCTACTGTTGAACAATTAGAAAGCAAATATATCAAAACAAAAAATCAGAGAATATTAGATAGAGATTGATTGGACTCTAGGAAAATCAAGGCTTGACATTCTCATGTGATTTATATTTAATAATTAAGTCTCATGAAACTCAAAGTGGTATTTAACATGATGTAGCCCAGTGGTGACTCAGTCTTTTGAAAAACAGAGCTACAAGATGGCAATTAAATTGTCTGAAATCCAACAAGTATGAAGTGGCAAAACTGGATTAACATTTCCAGTTTTGACCCTAAAATCTGTACACTTAATCTTTGGTGTTACCCAGTTTTTTCTGTCTAATTTTTGACTTGTGGTTGACTAACTTAAAACAGAGATATGCTAAGAATTCCTTTTATCTAAAAATGAATTACATTAAAAATAAAATTCTATCAAAACCACAGTAAATGGCAAGAGATAAGAAAGAAGGAGCTTAGATTGTTACATATGGAGTTAGAGCAAGTCACAATGAAGAAGCAAATAATAATGATCAAATAGAAAAAGATTTATTCTGACAAATGTATGGGGTCAATATTTTTGCCATGTTATCACAAATTACTACATTCCTTTCTAGGCTTATTATTGTCTTGCAGAGTGAGAGGCTGAAAGTGGATTATAAAAGGAAAATGGAAATTTTCATTTTTATACCATCTGGATATAAATGGTACCATGCAGTAGTTAGATTTAGATCCCAGTTAATAACCCTGGTGACAGAGCGTTCCCTAAGGGAGTGAGGTTTAAACAGGAAAATTTCAATCCCTCCATTTGGACAGCTCTAATTTGCTGGGTGATCTGATAGCATTTTAAGTGCTCCTCATTGGGAGGACCTGCTGTGCATGCTGCCCCCCTCCCCACCATGCAAAGGGTCAAATCAATATGAAGTGAAAAGGGACAAAGACTATGAAATGAATACTTGAACAATATATATTGAGTTTATTTTTTAAAGAATACAAATGCAAGCTATTAAAGGTGTTAGAATTTCCAATGCTATCTCCGCATAATCTGTGTTTGCTGGCTACTCGGGCTGCATTATTACTCCAGGTCTCTACTGCTGCACCTATTGCCTCAGGATCAAAAGAAAATATGCTGGGAGGTAGTGATAGTTCACTGCTCCCTTTATTCTCTGGCCACACATCTACCTGCTGAGATTTCTGCCACTTCCCACCACTAGTAACAGAAGGCTCTAAAAAGAAGGTGGAAGTTCATGTCAAGATTTCTGTGGATTATTTTAATGCATAATATCCAATATAACAGAATTAACAGCTGCTGATACTTGAGAGAAAGGAACTCACAAGGTGGAGTTGCTTCACTAATTCCTGCCATGTATGAGTGCTAAGTGCTTCAGTTGTGCTTGATTTTTTGTGACCCTATGGTCCATAGCCCACCAGGCTGTTCCGTTCATGGAATTCACCAGGAAAGAATACTGTAGTGGGTAGCTATGTCCTCCTCCAGGGGATCCTCCCACCCAGGGACTGAACCTGAATCTCTTACATCTAACAGCATTGGCAGGTGGGTTCTTTACCACTAGTGCCACCTGGGAAGCCCTATTCCTGTCATAGTGATGTTGAAACAAAAGCACTTAGATTTTACCTCAACCATCCCTTCCTATCCTGGAATGCAGCACAGTATCTAAATAGAGTTAGTTGTGGCACTGAAGCCTAAGTGTATAGTTAGTAATGCACTATATCAAGATATTGTGTCCTTGCTACCTATGCTACACGTGCCAGACTGGTTAAAAGAAATATGATGGAACTAAACTCAACATTCAAAAAATGAAGATCATGACATCCAGTCCCATCACTTCAAGGCAAATAGATGGGGAAACAATGGAAACAGTGACAGACTATTTTCTTGGGCTCCAAAATCACTGCAGATGAGACTGCAACCATGAAATCAAAACACACTTTCTCCTTGGAAGGAAAACTATAACAAATCAAGACAACATACTAAAAAGCAGAGACATTATTCTGCGACAAAAGTCCATCTACTCAAAGGTATGGTTTTTCCAGTAATCATGTATGGATGTGAGAGTTGAACCATAAAGAAGGCTGAGCACTGAAGAATTTATGCTTTTGAACTGTGGTGTTGGAGAAGGCTCTTGAGAGTCCCCTGGACTGCAAGGAGATCAAATCAGTCAATCTTAAAGGACATCAATCCTGGATATATGTTAGAAGGACTGATGCTGAAACTCCAATACTTTGGCCATCTGAAGCAAAGAGTCGAATCATTAGAAAACACCCTGATGCTGGGAAAGACTGAAGGCAGAAGGAGAAGGGGACTACAGAGGATGAGATGGTTGGATGGCATCACTGACTCAATAGACATGAGTTTGAGCAAACTCTGGGAGCTGGTGAAGGACAGGGAAGCCTGGCATGCTGCATTCCATAGGGTCATGAAGAGTCAGACAGGACTGAACGACTGAACAACAACAAAATAGGGTGAAGGTTAAGGCCCTTATAATAATGCAGAAAAGGAAAGATAAAAAGACAGGAGATGTAGTCTTCTTCCCTGAGAGCATGCTCTCTTTAAGAAATCCATTGGAATGACTAAAAATTCTAAAGGTAATGAGTCCACATAAATCAGTGGTTTTCAACAGGAGGAAATCTCCCGTTATCGCCCCAGGATGTTTGGCAATGTTTGGAGACATTTTGCTTTCACAGCTTAAAGATTGCTATTGTCTATGTTAGGGAACTAGAGACCTAAATTGCCTGCCTTGGCCAGGCATGATAATAACTGCTGGCATGAGTTGTGTCACAACAGGAGAGGCTTGATAAGAAACATGGGGCTGTCAACAAAACTAGCTGGGAGAATTCAGGAGGGCCAAAAAGAAGGAGGAAACACTGGTCCATAATTTGCCTTGCCAGTCTCCTAGAAACCTTCAAGAATCCATCTTGTCTTTGAGATGCATACACCACCAGGAAGGACTCTGAGTAGGGACCAAATATGGGCATAAGCCAGATGACTGGCCAAGGACAACCAAGAAAGCTAATCCTATTACCATAAAACCTGAAGCTGCAAGCTTGGCATGGCAGAGCAGTTCTCCTGGGTTCCCTTACCCTGCTGCTCTCTTCTTGAGGGCTCCATCCCAGTAATGTCTTCTGCTTTGCCAGTACATGTATCTCCTCAGACAATGCATTTTCAAGTGTTAGACAAGTGTCCACTTTTGGGCCCTGGAAGGGGTCTCCCTTCTGGTAACAACTGGAGATCTGTGATGGTGCCAAACATCATACAATTCCCATGTAACAGAGTTAACCTGTGCAAAATGCAAGCAGTACTGATATTGAAGGAAAAAAAAGAAGGTGAAGTCACTTAGTCTTGACTCTTTGCAACCCCACGGGCTATAACCCACCAGGCTCCTCCATCCATGGAACTTTCCAGGCAAGAATACTGGAGTGGGTTGCCATTTCCTTCTTCAAGGGATCTTCCTGACCCAGGAATCGAACCCAGATCTCTCACACTGCAGGCAGAGTCTGCAGGTAAAGCCTGGCTTTACCTTCTGAGCCACCAGGGAAGCCCCACTGATATTGAGGAACCCCATATGAAGAAAGTCAGTATATAACCCTGGTATAAAGTAAGAAAACTACACCAGAATAAAATTCTTCTAAAGAATAATTAGATTCAAAAGAGATATTTCAGAAGGGTTAACACAGAAAATACCAAGCAAAAATGCATTTTTTTTTTCTACCAAATGAATCTTTACTATATTGTAAAAAATACCTGGAT